>JAWNNB010001099.1:0-19945 GCA_035043285.1 Drosophila subsilvestris
AGAAATTACCAACAAATCGTCGAGATAAATAAATATCTCGTTCCTTAAAGATGGCGGTATCACCTTATCCATTAGCTTGGACATGGTCTGGGGTGCGTTGCATAAACCAAAGGGCATTACCGTGTACTGGTACAGCGGACGCCCTGGGATAGTAAACGCCGTCTTTTCACGCGCGCTTACCTCCAAAGGAATTTGCCAATAGGCATCTTTCAAGTCAATACTTGAGATGAACTCCGCTCGAGGCGGTCGACTAAGAATGCCATCGATCAGAGGCATAGGATACGCATTCTTGGTCGTGACCTCGTTAAGTTTCCTACTGTCTATGCAAAATCGTACCTTTCCAGGTTTACGAACGAGGACCACGGGCGATGACCATGCGCTATCTGACTCTTCGATTACCCCAAGAGATAACATTCGGTCTATTTCTAGATACATCAGCTTTTCTACGGCTGGAGACACGGCGTAATGTCGCTGCTTCACGGCCTTAGCGTTGCCCACGTCGATCTCGTGCGACAACCAGCTGGTTTTTCCAAGCCCTTGCTTTGCAAAAGATGGAAACAAGTTGACCGTTTCTAACAACTTTTCTTGCTGCTGCTTTGACAATTGCACCTGCAACGGGCTATCTAACGATACCAATGAAATCTCTGGACCGGATGACTTATGGGCTAGAAACGCGGGTAACAAATCAAAACTTGACCAAAAATCTATGCCCAGATATAGATCGTGCGTCAAAGATGGGACTATAAACAGTTTTAATGGTTTACCTCGGCCTTGGAAGCAGACGTCAGTCGTGACTTTTCCAACTATTAATTGGCTCTGGCCGTCCGCCGTTCGTACTGTTGCTCTTGCGGGCTTGAACTGAGTCGGATCCCGAGCTAGTTCGGCTGCAAAAGTTCCACCTATACAACTTATTGAGGCACCAGTGTCCATCAGTCCACTGAGCGTCTTCCCAAGTACGGTAACTTGCGCATAGGGTCGCTAGTCATTAGACGAATTAACCACTGTCGCTACCACCTTTGATCGCTCGTCTTTACAGCTTTGCCGATATGTGAGCAATCGCTTGCGGGATCGGTTCGGGAAACCATTTTTTATTGTATCCGAGGGTAACATACGAGTATGTAAAGGAATGTCTGGTAGTTTGGATACGTCAGGGAGTAATGGATCCGCTAACACGTCCATTAGTTTGTGTTCGTGGCTTTCGAACTTACTGGTTTGCGTGCACTTGTCGGCTGTGCACGACTCCAGGAGTTTTTTGAATCGTTGCACTTACTGCACGACGGTTTGTAGGTATCCCGTTTGCCACAGCCGTAACAAAATACGGTTCGATCACCTACGCAGTCATGATAGCGATGACCCTGCTCACCACAGTTCCAACAGGAAAGGGTAACTGCAGCGATATCTACTCGTTCTGTTGCATCGCCATCAGGTTCATCTTCCTGGTCTGTCTCTACAGCAATTTCGTGCACCTGTCGTCGTATAGGACTACGTTTTGGTTCAGCACTGGTAAAAGGCTTAGCTACAGACTGCATGAACCTTTCTCGAGTGCGCACTATGTTTCGCAATTGAGCTACGGACAGAATCGGAATATATAAAATTTCATGTTGGATATCTGGCAACAGATTTGCCTTAAGCACTTCCAACAATGCCATATCGGACATGGGGGTAATTAATTTATCGGCCAATGCTGCAATGGTTTCGTAAAATACGTCAAACTGTTCGTTGGCCTTCTGTTTTCGTTGCACTATGGCCGTACGAATTTCCAAGTCCGTACGCCCATCGATAAAACGGGTTTTTAAGGCGGTACTTAACTGTGGCCAGTTCACGGAGGGCACGCTTTTGTGGTAGCGCCAAAACCACTCGCTAGCACTGCCTTCAAACAGGTAAATCGCATTTCTTGCCACTAGGTCAAGATATCCCTCTAAGGTCTGCTTGGTTAGAGCTTCTATGCGGTATATAAAATCTTCTACCGACACCGACGACTGTCCGGAAAAACGCACCTATCCATCCTGAAATAATCTGTCCAATCCTATCAGGGCGTAATCCGGTAATCTGCTGGGATCCCAAAGCGTTTACCGATCCTCTAGAATCATTGGCTCGATTATCTTGGGAACCTAAGGACTCTCGCGCAGGTATTTGGAATAATTGTTTAAAGGATTGGGTTTCTGCACTAGGTCTTGAAGCTCCATTAGCTTGGTTAGTGGGAGGGGCGGCTGGTTGACTTGCCAAACTTTGGAATCCAACTTCCATTGTCTGCGTCATTTTGGTCATGGCTTGAGACAACAAGCTGATTTGAGCCATGGCGTCTGTCAACGCCTGTGACATTTGAGCCAAGCCTGAGCTGGCTGCATCTACTGGTTCGCTTCTTGAAGCTGGCATTGTGATTGGGAATACTTCAGAGGGACCAACAGACAAATTTTCAACAATCGCAGCTGGCTCTGCTCGCAAACCCTGTGAACGGGTTCTCATTAATAAAAGTTTGTATTGACTGCCTGAGAACAGTATTACTGTGAAAGGACAGGCCATACATATATTTAAAATTGTTTGCCGCTGCTGATCTAGCAAGAAATGAGAGTGCAATGACCTGATACGGCCCAAACAGCAGTGGGATGTATCAGGCTGTAACGTCCTAACTTCCTTTGGCCGAAAATACCCCGATTGAGATTCTCGTTCTCGCCGTTGACATCCTAAGCTACTCAAAAGCTGGTTCGCGTAATGTCTCCTATAAAGAAACACCACCCCATGTTGCACCTCTCGCCAACACAGTTCCTCAGACTCAATACAACACCTTAAGTAGTCCCCTGTTACCGGATACAATGGTTACACTATCTTCTTAAAAGCTGTTACACCAGATCTGACGAGCGAATGTAGGTGGTTTTGCTGCTGGGGGGAGTGGTCGGGGGACTCTCTGGCATCAGCTAGCGTATCAGCCTAGGGGGTTCTTGACGCCGCCCTCTCAACACACCTACAGCACATAATATCAAGAGTCCCGTAAAGCCATATGACCTTACACGCAGCACTATTATTACACAAACACAAGAGAAAGAATTCAAGTACATGGGGACTCCGACCCATCTGATTGCAATTACCGAGCTGTCATGGTAATGCTTATGCCTCTATACCCACCCTACCAATGATCTTCCAATGCAATAATATTCGGAAAATCCCTGACCGGTTACAACACCGTAGTTACCACTTTTTAATCCATTCAGAAAAACCTAACACGCTTGTTTACTCCATTCTTAATAGTGATTTATTTCTACATAATAAATTTTCCCATATTTCATACGTATTCTTAAACCTAAGCGCTATTCATATGCACATGATAGTATTTTACATGATTTTACTGATAAAGGAAATGATCAAAACAAACGAAATTCTTGCTGCTTGCTTGGCATGTTACAATAATTCATACGAATATGCTAACAAACGAAATTGCATTTACTCTACTTCAAGATTATGCTTTATGAACAACAATTTCTTCTTTACACTCTATACCCGTACTCAAAAAGAGTTAAGGGGTATACTGTATTTGTGGTAAAAGTGAATGTGTGTAACGCAGAGAAGGAAAATTTTCCGACCCCATAAAGTATATATATTCTTGATCAGTATCAATAGCCGAGTCGATAGAGCCATGTCTGTCTGTCCGTCCGTCTGTCCGTCTGTCTGTCTGTCTGTCTGTTTGTCTGTCTTGATGAGCGCCTAGATCTCAGAGACCTTAAGAGCTAGATCAACCAAATTTTGTTTCGAGACTCATGTGATATCACACTGCTACAAGTGTATTTCAAAATTTCGCCCCGCCCACTTCTGCCTCCACAAAGAACGAAAATCTGTGGCAGCCACAATTTTGAAGATACGATAAAACTAAAAGCGCAGTATTGTAGAGAATGACCATATCTATCAGATTGCCGGATCTGAATCAGATCGGATCATTATTATAGCCAGAATGAAGAAATTAATTTTCAGTTGCTTCCCCCACCTCCTCTGGCGCTGCTGACGCTATTCATTCTCTGTCTCGCTCGCACACACTCTGCCCTGTGCAATGCGCGAGCGCCCTCTCACGGAGGAGATGTAGAATCTAAATGGTAGATGTAGAATATTTGTTCTAGATGTATAATCTACATTTAAGATGTAGATGTAGTTAACAGATGTAGCAAAAAATGTAAAATGTAAAATAATAAAATTTTTTGTTTTTTATTTCAATCATAATCTCATAAATTTATATGCTAACTGAGTACGGGTATAAAAGTAGAGTCGCGACTAGAAGCGACTCACGTTCCTTCTCGTTTTTTTTTGTTTTTATTGGTTTTGGTTTTTCCTGTTTCGCGCTTTATTTTTCATATTCTCACTCTACTTCATCGTTCACTAAATGTTGGTGGCATACCATATAAACAGACAATTCACACACTGTACATGGCTTGTTTCCATTTAACTCACCCCTTACATATGTCCGCCGAAGGCCTTCGTCGTTGCGATGGGTTTACGTTTTCTCCGTTTTGGCACTAATTAAAAAAATGTAAATTGTTATTTATATGATGCACCACTAATAAGTTGATCGACTTGCGCGCTTGAATTGAACATTGTACTGATTTTTCGCATTGCCCATTTCGTTCTTTCGTATTTCGCTTCTCCTTTTTTTCAGTTTCTTTGCTTCCGAATGCTTTACGTTACTGTAATTTGGGCTACAGACCCAGACACACCAATGAGGATAGAGAACAAAAGAGAATGAGAACAGGCTTCCGCTCGTCGAGCCGACTACTGGTTACACTGCCATTTCTGCGAATCCAAGAATAGCGCAATCTGCATTTCGTTTGGTCGAGCCATAAGTTCCTGTTTGGTCTTTGTGTGCACCCAAAGACCTGGATACACTCGCGTCTGAGAGGCTAGTTCTGCTTTTCTCGGGTTATAATCCAAACTGGAGAAACGAATGCTAACGCTGAGAAAATGGACATATGTTTTAACTGTCTAGTTTTTCCCCTTTTTATCCACACTCACCATAAAAGATGTCTGTACACTGATTTTAAAGATTATCACTTTTTTATTTTAAATTGAAATTAAATAAAATGATCGCGGATGTTTAAAATTTTTCGAGATTAATTCTTGGTGCTTTGACCATGCCTTTTTGCCAATTTTTGTGCTACACGATCAAAATTTCACGTGTGCAGCCTTGAGAGGATTGGAAGGAAAAGAACGATGGTCAGCCTCTGGTAATGATCCATGCTCCCAATCAAGAAAGAGAGAGAGAGAGCTGTCAACTTTGACATTTCGTCGTTCTCGCTCTTCTCTTGTTACTCGTACGTTCGACGTAACGTAATCTAGATTCCTCCTTACGTTTTTGCCAATATGTATTTTTACCTATGTAGACTCCCAACTACATCTGGTTTCTACATCCCGCCAAACAGGCGAATTCTAGAGCCTTGACCTAAGGGATTAGCCTGAAAAAGAACAGTTATTGCCTGATGTCTTTCGCATGGTAAGTTCCTTGTAGGTTTCCCTGTAGGTCTTCCAAAATATAGTGACTACTACCAACTTTCTCTCTCACTCGTGCCTTCAGCCATTGCCGGTTCAATTTAGCATTAATATTTAGTGGATAATTGCTTTGACCGAAATTTCTGCGAAATACTTCCTGCCCCACATGAAAATTTACTGCGCGTGTTCTCAAATTGTACTGTTGCGCGTTCTTTTCGTACGCTTCCGCAATGTTAGTTTTGATCGACTTTCGTAGTAACTTTAATTGATCGTCCCTAGCTAACACATTCTCGGATCCACCTAGGAGACTTAACAACAAGGCAAACTGAGTACCGTGTGTCGTCATATCAAACCCATACAGAGCATGATAAGGTGAACACCCTATGGCTTGATGACGTGCGTTGCGTAAAGCACAACTAATGGGGTGGATATATTCATCCCACTCTCGGTGATCTTCTCGTAGATACGCACGAATAGCCGCTACCAACGATCGATTGACTCTTTCAGAAGCATTGGATTGCGGTGAATACAAAGCGGTGTATGTATGTTTGACCCCTAAGGAAGTCAACCATGCATTCAGTTCTCCAGATTTAAACTGAGACCCATTGTCGCTTACTAAAACTTCTGGAACACCATACGTGCAAAATATGTGATTCTCCAAATATTCTTTAATCACCCCAGCTGTGAACTTTTTCAACGGACACAGCCAATGAAATTTAGACAAGTGATCTAGGACGATCAGCAATCCAATGTGACCACTTTTACTTCTGGGATATGGACCAAGTATATCCACGTATAACCTTTGAAACGGACGCTCCGATCTGGCTTGTTTTCCCATAGGCTTTAGCGAGACATTTGGTGCTTTTGTAGTTTTACAAACTTCGCAATTCCTAATATAATCTCGAACTTGAGTTACCATTCCAGGCCAATAGAAGTTCCTACGAATTAATTCAAGTGTCTTTCCCATACCTCCGTGAGCCGTAACAATTGAATCGTGAAATCTTTTAATGACATCCTGAGTTAATCCCACGGGAAGCCATAGTTTCCAGCTACTTTGGTTACTAGATTCACCTCCATCATCATGTTCTGTCCGGATATATACAAAATTATCGATGACCTTTACGTCCGCATAATTTTCCTGATTTCCTATAACTTTAAGACGTAGCGTCTCATAATTTTTATCATTAAAACACGATGCGCTTAAATCAACCTCGGGACCGATTTTTTCAAGAGAAGCGATATCGGCATAAATGCGCGATAATGCGTCTGGCACTACATTGTCTTGACCTCGTCTGTGACTCACACTGAATTTATAGCCTTGCAATCGCATGGCCCATCGAGCTAATGTTCCTTAAAGATTTGGTTGTCGCATTAGCCATACTAAGCTGGCGTGGTCAGTGACTACTTCAAACTCCTGCAACTCTAAGTAGCACCGAAATCGTTATATTGCCTCCAGAGCTGCTCACGTTCTGTAACGCTATGATTGCGTTGAGCACTATTGAGCTTTTCGGACATAAATGCCACGGGATTCTCTGCTCCCTCGTCTGATAACTGCACGAGTACCGCTCCAATGCCATAGCCACTAGCATCACAGTGGACATAAAATTTCTTTTCAAAATCTGGATTAATGAGGACTGGGGCAGTGGTCAATAAATTCTTAAGTTTATCGAACGCATCTTGCGCTGCTGCCGTCCATTCAAACTTCTTCTTAGTCGACAGAAGTTCGGTAATGGGAAAAGTTACTCCAGAGAAGTTTTCTATGAATCTTCTGTACAAACCCACTAGACCTAAAAACCCTCGGGTTTGCTTTCTTGTTTTTGGAGCCGGCCAGTTCCGAATGGATGCAATTTTCCGAGGATCTGTTGCAATACCACCATGTCCGATTACAAATCCAAGATACGGGACTTCCGTGACGCAAAACTTTGTTTTAGTAATATTCAACGTCAAATTTGCTTTCCGAAACCTATCTGCCAATTGAATTAACACCGATAAGTGAGAATCAAAATCTTCCGATACTACACATAAATCATCGAGATACCCAAACACGCAATGTTTTAGCTCTGGAGGGATCAATTCATCCATCAGGCGACACATCGTCTGAGGAGCGTTACAAAGTCCAAAAGGCATCACGGTAAATTGATATAGTGGTCGCCCAGGGACTGTAAAAGCTGTAATGGCCTTTGATTCCTCCGAGAGTGCTATCTGCCAGTAAGCATCTTTTAAATCTATTTTGCTGATTATGTTTGCCTTAAGTAATCTCGCAAAAATTCCCTCGATACTAGCCAACGGATAGGCATCCTTCTTGGTCACTTCATTTATTTTCCTGGCATAGACGTACCTTCCCCGGTTTGATCACAAATCGCATCGGTGAACTCCAAGAGCTGGTGGAAGTCTCTATCACCCCTAACTCAAGCATTCGATCAATTTCCTTAAACATAAGCTTTTCCACGGCCGGAGAAACTGGATAGAAACGTTGTTTCACCGGCCTTGATATTCCAATATCTATCTAATGTTTGATTCAAGGCGTTTTCCCCAATCCTTGACGTGCAAAACTCGGAAACAAATCGATAACTACATCTAACCGTTTTTTCTGTTCTCCCGTCAATGGATAATTGTTCTCATCTGGTTCTTTATTAATTTCTCGGTCTTGTGTACCGTCCAGAGTATTTATTAATCCAGGCGCTAGTTTGAATACTTTCCAAAAATCTATGCCAAGGATAACTCGCTTGTCTAACGAAGGAATAATGAAAAAGAGAATTTGATGGTTTTCTCCATTGTACTCCACATTCATTCGCACAGACCCTATGACCTCATGACTTTTGCCATCATCAGTCTTCACTCCGGAAAACAACTTTTTAAACTGCTTATAGTCGCCCCAATTTTCTTTCGCTAAACTGGCTCCTATGCAACTTATATTCGCTCCTGTATCTAGTAATCCCATTTCGATGAATTTATCAAACTTGATGGAGGCATAAAATCGACCATCTACCTGCTCATTCACCACGGAGGCTACTAGAAGTTTCCTTGTATTTCGTATGTTGGTCCAGAATTTTCGCATGCGTAAAGTCGATCTTCTTGCTCTGCCCTGCACCCTTAGATAGTTCTCAAAACGTTCGTGGTAAGGTCGAGTTGGACTTAAACTTGATTTATTGTTGTCACTTTTAGGATTTTCGTAATTCTGGGTAAATTTCGACTCATTTTTTTGCAACAATTGTCGCTCTGGCTGTGTTGCCAGAATATGTGTCTGAGTATTCGGAACGCTTACTTCGGGGCCATCCGACTGTGGTCGGCGGATGGTCCCTTTCGGAAGTTTTCCGACTTTTTCAAGCAGACCGAGCATTGTGGCTTGTAGACGTTTTTAGCTCCGCAACCATAGCAAAAAATACTTCGGGACTGTAAGCACAAGTCCCACCCGTGACCTTCCTTGTCGCAGTTCCAACAGGTGAACTTCTTTGACGCAAAATTAATAGCATTAATTTCGTCTTCTCTCTCGTCAATTCCCGTCTCCGATGCAGCTTCCTCCCAACCTGCTATTGGCCGCTTATATGGTTTTTGCACGGTGTTTCCTCTGAAACCCTGCTCTTTCCAAAGATTCTCTCGCATGTGCGCTAATTGTCTTAAATGCGCTACTGTTGTGACAGTTACATACAACAGAACCTGTCGCAAATCTGGCACTAAATTTCTCTTAACTTGCTATACTCATCCAAAGGAATAGTCAGTCGCGACACCAGAGTCACTATGTCGTCATAAAATGCATCAAAAGTTTCGCCTTCCTTTTGTTTTCTCGCCCGCACTTCTTCCATAATTATATCATCATCCTTGTGATCATGATACTGACTCTTTAGTGCTTCACAAAACTCTTCCCATTCTACACTACCGACATCTTTCCGATAGCGCCAATACCAGTCTCTGACTTTACCGCATAATACAATGTGCAAATTCTTGCATAAACAACTGAAGTCATTGCTCAAACTATCTTCGGTCAGTGCTCGGAGTCGATATAGAAATTCCTGAACTGTTGGACCTTTTACTGACCCATCAAACTTTACATTCCAGCTTTGGACAATTCGAGCCGATTTCTCGGGTAGCAGACCTCCTCCTGTATTCGATTGGGATCGTGTAGAAGACTGAACTCTACCTAACGCAGATTGTGAACTTCCTAGTGAACGTTGAATCCTTTCATCCGCGAATTGTCCGTTTCCGGCTACATTGGGTTGCACCTGTAAGGTAGCGAACTTCCTATCTATTACACTACATCATACTTAGTATCTGCTCACAATCCAAATTGCTCTGGGTCTGCGATCTATTCGAACTTATCGACGAATTTACCAAGCCTGATCTTACCTGTGTCTGATTTTTACCATGTCGACCATTCCGCGCAGATTTTCTTTTACTTGTCCGAGCTGGGCTATGAGTAACGCCTGGAATCAAAACAGGAACCTGGTTGACGTTTGTTAGGCCTAACCGTTCGTTTCCCTTTTTAGATTGGCTACGGGTATGATGTGCTTTCGGAGTAGCCCGCTTTGTGATTTCCGTTTGTGATGCTGGTGGACGTTGACTTCCAATATCACCAGTCATCGTAATAAAATCTCTCGGATGAAACACAAGTGTTTGCACACCGGACATTCCTTTTTGGTTTCTATATATATTCGCAGACATTTCTCATGAAATTGATGCTTACAGTTTGTTATAGTTAGATTTTCGATCGCGAGCATCTCAAACAAACAAATGCTGCATTGCTCCGGAGCCTTAGATCCTACGTCTTCGCGCAAATCTTCTCTGCTGCGAGCAACAAATATCTTTCTAGCTCAATTCCTATATCTGTGTTATAAGATTTCTGTTCTATTAAATAGATCTAACTAAACTTTTCGTTTCATACGTTTATTTATTTATATTCTAATTTTATGTATTTATATTTTTTTTTTTTAAGTTTTCCTTCCTGGTTTATTTGGGGTAACCTAGTGAGAGGTCTCAGCTCCGTCTGTACTCTAAAGAAAAAGGGATCAAATGCTTCAACTAATTCGCTGATGAAAGGGCTTAGCGTATTTACCTTGCTAGGTAGGGTTACTGAGCGAAAACTTCAGTCACACAGCGCTAATTCGAACCAATTGAACAGAAATAAATTGAAAGTGAGTCTATTTGTCCTTGCTTAATAATCTCAGGTAATGTAGGATTCCAAATGATTTTTCTCTAAGGAATACTTCCAACATAGGCCTCGTCATCAGCACTGTTGACATTGGACTCTTCACTCATTGAAATTTGTATTTTGAATTAAGCTGCCAAGAAAAGTTGACTGGTTGGTATTTGTTAGACTATTTACTCCAAACCAACATCATAGCGGTCGATTTCGTGGCTAGACGCCTCGATTCGAGATTCCTTCCATGCTGTTGTTATTTCGTATCAATCGCATTAGTACCGTAATAAAACCTCTTCAAGTTAAACTTTTCCCCGGTAATGCTTCCGGACTTCTACCAAAAGGCACTAGTTCCAAAGGATAGCGAAGATTCAGCTACTACTTTGAAGATTAAAGAATTAAAGAATTGTAAAGAATTAGAAATAGAATTTTAGAATTGATAGTAGGACCTTGTTTAAGAAATGAAACTGATTTTTGGATCTTCTTCTTCACCCGCCCTCGTTGTGCCACTAATATGTAACTTGTTACATACCCGCGTTCAAATCGGTGGAATAATATCGTTCTCACAAAATCAGCCCCACGTTGGCGCCAAATTATGTAACGTCCTAACTTCCTTTGGCCGAAAATACCCCGATTGAGATTCTCGTTCTCGCCGTTGACATCCTAAGCTAAGCCTAAGATCAATACAAACGAAATTCTTGCTGCTTGCTTGGCATATTACAATAATTCATACGAATATGCTAACAAACGAAATTGCATTTACTCTACTTCAAGATTATGCTTTATGAACAACAATTTCTTCTTTACACTCTACTTTTATACCCGTACTCAAAAAGAGTTAAGGGGTATATTGTATTTGTGGTAAAAGTGGATGTGTGTAACGCAGAGAAGGAAAATTTTCCGACCCCATAAAGTATATATATTCTTGACCATGTCTGTCTGTCCGTCCGTCCGTCTGTCTGTCTGTCTTGATGAGCGCCTAGATCTCAGAGACCTTAAGAGCTAGATCAACCAAATTTTGTTTCCAGACTCATGTGATATCACACTGTTACAAGTGTATTTCAAAATTTCGGCCCGCCCCCTATCTCCTTCACAAAGGACGAAAATCTGTGGCATCCACAATTTTAAACATACGATAAAACTAAAAACGCAGTATCGTTAAGAATGACCATATCCACTAGATCGCGAAATCTGGTACAGATCGGATCATTATTATGGCCAGAATGAAGAAATAATTTTCAGTTGCTTCACCCACCTCCTCTGGCGCTGCTGACGATATTCATTCTCTGTCTCGCTCGCACACACTCTGCCCTGTGCAATGCGCGAGCAACCCCTAGCGGAGGGGATGTAGAATCCAAATGGTAGATGTAGAATATCTGTTCTACATGTATTATCTACATTTTACATGTAGATGTAGTTAACAAATGTAGCAAAAAAATGTAAAATGTAAAATTTTAAAATTTTTTTTTAAATTTCAATCATAAGCTCACAAATTTATATATTGACTGAGTACGGGTGTAAAAGTAGAGTCGCGACTAGAAGCGACTCACGTTCCTTCTCGTTTTTTTTGTTTTTATTGGTTTTGGTTTTTCCTGTTTCGCGCTTTATTTTTCATATTCTCACTCTACTTCATCGTTCACTAAATGTTGGTGGCATACCATATAAACAGACAATTCACACACTGTACATGGCTTGTTTCCATTTCACTCACCCCTTACATATGTCCGCCGAAGGCCTTCGTCGTTGCGATGGGTTTACGTTTTCTCCGTTTTGGCACTAATTAAAAAAATGTAAATTGTTATTTATATGATGAACCACTAATAACTTGAACGACTTGCACGCTTGAATTGAACATTGTACTGATTTTTCGCATTGCCCATTTCGTTCTTTCGTATTTCGCTTCTCCTTTTTATACCCGTACTCAAAAAGAGTTAAGGGGTATACTGTATTTGTGGTAAAAGTGAATGTGTGTAACGCAGAGAAGGAAAATTTTCCGACCCCATAAAGTATATATATTCTTGATCAGTATCAATAGCCGAGTCGATAGAGCCATGTCTGTCTGTCCGTCCGTCTGTCCGTCTGTCTGTCTTGATGAGCGCCTAGATCTCAGAGACTATAAGAGTTAGAGAAACCAAATTTTGTTTTGAGACTCATGTGATATCACACTGCTACAAGTGTATTTCAAAATTTCTCCCCGTTCCCTTCCGCCTTCACAAAGGACGAAAATCTGTGGTTTCCACAATTTTGAAGATACGATAAAACTAAAAACGCAGTATCGTAGAGAATGACCATATCTATCAGATTGCCGAATCTGAATCAGATCGGATCATTATTATAGCCAAAACAAAGAAATTAATTTTCAGTTGCTTCCCCCTCCTCCTCTGGCGGTGCTGACGCTATTCATTCTCTGTCTCGCTCGCACACACTCTGCCCTGTGCAATGCGCGAGAAACCCCTAGCGGAGGAGATGTAGAATCTAAATGGTATATGTAGAATATTTGTTCTAGGTGTATTATCTACATTTTACATGTAGATGTAGTTAACAAATGTAGCAAAAAAATGTAATATGTAAAATTAAAAATTTTGTTTTTCTAATTTCCATTATAAGCTCATAAATTTATATACTGACTGAGTACGGGTATAACAATAGGGTCGCGACTAGAAGCGACTCACGTTCCTTCTCGTTTTTCAGTTTCTTTGCTTCCGAATGCTTTACGTTACTGTAATTTGGGCTACAGACCCAGACACACCAATGAGGATAGAGAACAAAAGAGAATGAGAACAGGCTTCCGCTCGTCGAGCCGACTACTGGTTACACTGCCATTTCTGCGAATCCAAGAATAGCGCAATCTGCATTTCGTTTGGTCGAGCCATAAGTTCCTGTTTGGTCTCTCTTCAGCTACGTAAGATTTGGAAAGCCTCTACGTATGATCCGTAGCTTGATTGTCTAGTACCATAAGCGTTTAATGCGGGTAAACTCCACCCTCCCCTTTCGACGATTGCTCTGCGTTTGCCGAGTCGCAGGAACGGAATACTGGATGCACAATAAGTCGATTCGGACTTCTCTATTCCCCCTGCCCTGACCGATAGATTTGCCGCTGTCGCCAAGAGTTCATTGACTCTTTCGGTGCGCCAATCTCGTGGTCAGCTGTGTCACCCAAAGACCTGGATACACTCGCGTCTGAGAGGCTAGTTCTGCATTTCTCGGGTTATAATCCAAACTGGAGAAACGAATGCTAACGCTGAGAAAATGGACATATGTTTTAACTGTCTAGTTTTTCCCCTTTTTATCCACACTCACCATAAAAGATGTCTGTACACTGATTTTAAAGTTTATCACTTTTTTATTTTAAATTGAAATTAAATAAAATGATCGCGGATGTTTAAAATTTTTCGAGATTAATTCTTGGTGCTTTGACCATGCCTTTTTGCCAATTTTTGTGCTACACGATCAAAATTTCACGTGTGCAGCCTTGAGAGGATTGGAAGGAAAAGAACGATGGTCAGCCTCTGGTAATGATCCATGCTCCCAATCAAGAAAGAGAGAGAGAGCTGTCAACTTTGACATTTCGTCGTTCTCGCTCTTCTCTTGTTACTCGTACGTTCGACGTAACGTTTTTGCCAACATGTATTTTTACCTATGTAGACTCCCAACTACATCTGGTTTCTACATCCCGTCAACTGTTCACTACAAGGCCAATAGTTAAGGGTACTCATTAAGGGAAAAAGAAAATGGGAGAATCCGTCAAGGCGCCCCCAAGCGGTGGTAAAGGATCACGCAGGGGTCGAGTGAAGAGCTGTTAGGGGCAAATGTCATCGGACAAGGTGACCAAAAAGGAGAGAAGAATGACACGAAGCCTCCCAGAAGTTTCCGGTCCTGGGGTCTTTCTCTTTTCTGACGACCAGCAACTTGGCAAGTCGCGTGGCACAGATTCTCCGCCGCAGAAGAAGAAGAGTGACATCGTGGTACTAGCCTCTGAACACGCTGGCCAACCCCGGCCAATAGAGGTGTTTGGACATCTGTTTATAAACGTCATTAGAACAGTCACAGTACGCAGAAAATAATGCAGGGTGCCATACCAGAAGCAGGGTAAATATTTTTCCGGGCCCTTCGGTCCCAGTTATTACCGTTTTCCACGTAGATGGCATTCGGTTTGGCACTGTCTGAATTTCCAATTCTATTTCCTCAGAATGGCACCTAGTTTCTAGTGTGAAACGACCAGGGAAAAAGCTGTACAAGCGGAGGCCTGTCAAACAGCTGCAGCGGGAATATACCTACGCACACAACCACACCTACCCCTAAGACCTGCGTACGAAAGCCGCAGTAAAGCATAATCCATACAAAGCTTTACACGGACGGCTCGCGGAGAGGTAGTGACGATTTACAACGCGGTGTGTTTTTCCCGGAAGTTTGCAGATCCTCCCTGTTGTGATTAATTTCCCCACCAGGAAGTGGGCATAGTTAAAACCCAATAGTTGCCAGTGGTCCGGCATAAAACCACAACATTTTTTTCTGTTCTTTTGAAGTGCACGTGATCCGCAATAGAAGGAGAAGAGCATATAGTGCGTTAGTGTTAGTGTCCCCTGTTAAGTTCCTGTAAAGAGTCGGAAAGTTCGTGGACTAATATGTGGTAGCGGAAAGAAAAAGAAAAAAGGAAAAAGAAAACCTGTAAATGTGAGAAGGGAAAGAAAAAATCTTGTTCCCAAAACTCAAAGTGCAGTGGCCCCAACGGCAGAAGAGGGTTAAGCCCGAAAGCTCCCAAACGCTCTCTCTCTCGTTTTTTTTTGTGTTTTGTTCTCCTCTTTCGCAGCCCAGGTGGACCTTTATCCCCAACGAAAGATCTTTCAGCGTTGGATCAAGGTGCCTACATACATGCATGTAAGTTTGTAAATTAACGTAAAAGCTTGGTCTCGCCACAGAAAGTGGCCTGTATGAGCGAGAGCGCGTTTAAATTTCCGAGCAGAGAGACCTAAGAAAGCTCTAAAGCGGGTAACAAAAGCAAACGAATTAACCGAAAGTTGTGCGAGCATTGTTCTGGCGATACAATGGGCATCGTACTATTTTTTCTGCACATAATTATGCACACGCTTTCCGGCTTTGGCCTTTACATTTTTTAAATTGTTTAATTTTTTTTACTAGTTATACAGTTATACCATATACCCTATAATCACTTTTACACATATCTTATTAACAGCTATATATATAACCCCCATATACCCATATCTCTAGTATTAATAATATTGATAGACATTATTGAAATAAGTAGATAAGCGCAGCGCAATGAAACACCAACAAATTATCTTTTCCTTTGAGCAATAAATAGCATTAAGACATAATGAACTAAATTTGTTCTTCTTGGACCCATGCCTACCCTGAAGCATCAGTCTAAGCCGTAAACGGTGTTGGGAGGGATCTCTGATGACAAGTTGGCTCATAAGAGATCATGGAAGGGAGGGCGTCCGTGCAGCTATGCATATGCAGCCCAAGGCCAAGCATCGCCTAACACTTTTAGATGTCGGTCCGTGAAACTGTCTGCCCTTTCTTTTCTTTTCTTTTCTTTCTTTTCTGTGCTGTGCCGTGGTCTTCACCCCCATTCCCTATCCTAAAGTACGCGATTTGTTTTCTATTTATTTGTTAAAAGCGAGATCATTAACATGCGGCCAATTCCCCAAAACCCACCCCCAGCCGAACTGAGAAAAGCCGGAAGCAAGCGCGTACCCCGCTCGGTTAAGCGAACATCTTCTCGCAGGTTATATGTTACAGATACATATAAATAATTAAATTAAATTAAATAAATAAGAAAAATGGCGCCCAACGTGGGGCCCGATTCGGCCGGCCAACTTTCGGCTTGCCCCACATAAACTAATGGAATAAAGTCTATAACAGCTAACAGACTTTAGCAGCTCCCGTTTGTTGTTGCTATGCGAACGTAACGAGATAGCAAGCGCGCTCTTAATAGAAGCTTACAAATGGACCAGATCTAATAACGGCGAGGAGAACGTAGCTATTCGTGGTCATAGTAACAGCTTTTAGGGATCTTTGTGGGACGAATATGCTTGTTTCGCTTTGGAATTAGTTTTTATGTGGACCTGAGCTACAGGCTACCAGGAAGGCGAGCATATAATTTCCGATAAAGAAGCATGTCCCGTTCGAACTATGCGGTTTGGCTGGAATAAGGAAATATTATCAATCAGATTGATGGCCTTACCGCTAAATAATTAATTCGAACACCAATTCCGTCGGTACAGCAACCACCTTCTTTGACTTACGCATAAATAATCTTATTGTTCCTCCAAACTTTTTACTCGGCTTTCATTTTCCTACTCCTATACCATCCGTGAGGTGCAATACATATCGTGCAACTAGTTTATTATTTTATTGCAAATTACCAAACAAGTGAACACGCCTAGCGAAGATGCAGCCTCAAATCCTTACGGTTACGAGTAACTTTGTATTCTCTCGGCAATTGAGATCGGTGTGTGTTTGTGGAATTCCTGTCGTGGTATAGAAATACGATACAGGCCCCTTATCACACCCGTCCGGAATTAAAGAGCGTTTCTTTCATGTGAATCGTCCTCATTTTTTTGTTCGATGCTATAGGTAAAATAGACTGTGAGCAGAAAGGTTGGGTTAGGGTCGATATACATATATATTTGAATAAAGTTTTTTTTTTATCAAACAAAGTATTACAAATTTAAATCAACATAGAATATCATAAGATTACGAAAATTCATTAATTAATTTTCGGCGATAAGGTGTTTGATTTAAAACTGAGAGTGAGAGGACCATGTCCCATGGCCAAAGCGGGTCGCGAGTTGAGCAAAGACTAGGTGTTAGTTTAACTTGTGGGATTTGCGTAATAGAAATTGAAGACCCAACGCAGTGTTTTAAGACCAGGTGTAATCACATATTTCATATTGGGTGTTGTCTACAGTCGAGAAGGGAAAAAACAGTCTGTCCAGTCTGTTTTGCGTATTTGGGGACTCCAGTGCCTAATTTGGCAGAGGAACTCGCTTCTGCGCAGAATTCTAGTGCACACTCAGAAACGCGCATCATGCCTAGGACAAGATCGCAGGGAATTCCTGTACCTGAGGGTACAGAGCAGCAACCGGTTGCTCAGGCAGTAGACCCCCAAATATCAACGCCGAGAATGGGCAGGGCATGTTATGCCTCAAGCACTTGCTCAAATGACCCAATCTCTTACCCAAGTCATGTCACACATCGGCCAAATGGCACAAGCCATGGCGCATATGACGCAATCGATAGAAGTGGGGTTTCAACGATTAACCATTCAGAATGGGACCCCAAGGGCACACGCGGAAATTGGAACGAAAGGTGAGGCTACACCCCAGACCTTTGAACAACTATTTCAAATACCTCCGAGGGAATCAGTGGGCCGTTGAACAATGGGGTCTCTGAAGGGCGTTCTCCGTGGGAGCCCAAGGTACATCGGAACTACGACCAGACAGAATAAGTCAAATAATTTACAATTGGAAGCTGCGTTATTCGGGATACTCATCTATGGGAGTGGATGATTTTGTGTACCGAGTAGAGGCTCTTACTAGACAGACGTTAGATGGAAATCTGGAATTTCTTGCTCGGTATGCTAACAACTTATTTGAAGGTAGCGCTAGCGAGTGGTTCTGGCGATATCACAAAAGTGTCGCAATAGTAAATTGGCCTCAACTAAGTGCAGCACTGAGAGCGCAGTGTTAAAGACGGCAGAACCGATCTGGAAATTCGCACAGCGTTATCGCAGCGAAAACAGAAAGGGAATGAAAACTTTGATGCTTTCTATGAATCCATCATCTCAATTGCAGATAAACTGGTGCAACCTCTTACGGAACCAGCACTTTTGGAAATCCTGAGAGCCAATTTGGCGGCTGATATTCAGAACGAAATTTTGCATGTGTCGATCATGTCGGTGGCTCAGCTACGGCATGTAGTTCACACTCGCGAACGGTTTATGCAATCGGTGGCCAAGCCGGCAACACTTACGCCGAGTCACCGACTTGCTGTCTTCTCGACCCCAAATACGAGAGATTGCAGTAGCCATAGATCAGGTTGAGGACGAAGAAGCCGATGAAGTGTCTGAAGACCTAGAAATTGCTGCGGTGTCTCTATTATGTTGGAACTGTGGAGTACATGGTGACCGTTACCTGGAGTGTGTAGCAGAACGCAAGGTCTTTTGTTACGGCTATGGGCGACCAGAAACTTACAAGCTATCGTGTAATCGATGTAATGCATCAAAAACCTAAAGGGGCGTGCACCATTAGTCAGTGCACGCAAACCAGTATCTTCCCGCGGCACGAACACCGAACCTAGTTCCAAACTACCAGATTTGTCAAGATAGATCTCCAATACCGGCTTTGTCACAATTACCTGAATTTCCATTACCCAGACGGTCTACAATGCAAGCTGAGTTTGGGCAGAAATCGAGATTCAGTAGGTCGAGACAGTGTTGACTGCAATATCGGCAAAAATACAAGGCAGAGAAGCCAAATGTGCTAGCATCAATAGTCAACGACTCCAAGGATTGGCGACCGTACGCGGAAGTGTATTTATTAGGGAAAAACGTAACAGACCTAATGGATACGGGTGCCTCGATCAGCTGTATAGTGGGCAGACTGGCGTCTGAAATTCAAAAAGAAAGTACAAGCTACAAGCCCATTAAATCGTCGGTTAGTGCAGCCGATGGAAAGCATCAACCAATAATTGGACGACTTAATACCACTATTCAGTTTAGGGAGAGTCCCAGACATTTCGCTTGTAGATTGTGCCATCTTTGTCGCAAGATTTGTATTTAGGGATCGATTTCTGGACCAAGTTTAACTTTCTGCCGGCCTTTCTGTCTAACAAAGCCCTTGGTTCGAACATCGCAGGCGTGATGCTGGATGATCCGAACCAATTGCCCCTGTTGAGTACAGCAGAGGGCCCAATTAGTAGAAACGATCAAATTGTTTCCCTACTTGCAGAGGTCTGGGAAAACGACCCTGTTACAGCATGATATCGATGGGGAGATGCTAGCCCATCAAGCAAAGACATATGCCGTCTCCCCAGCGGTCGAACAGCTCAGGTATACCGAACTTGACAGAATGCTGTCTCTGGGCGTAATAGAAGAGTCTTCGCCGGTCGTTATGGTACGCAAACCAGGCAAAGTAAGGCTATGCATCGATAGTAGAAAGATTAATGAGTTGACTATTAAAAACCCCTGCCCAATGCCTCTTATTGACGGTATTCTCAGTCGGCTGCCGCGAGCGGAATTCATTTCAAGCATTGATTTGAAAGACGCGTACTGGCAGATCCCGCTAGAAGAAAGGTCCCGAGATAAAACTGCATTTACTG
>JAWNNB010001106.1:0-57468 GCA_035043285.1 Drosophila subsilvestris
GCCCCACTGTGCGGAGCTGCTGACGCTACTCATTCTCTTCTTTCTCGCCTCGCACACACTCTGCCCTGTGCAATGCGCGAGCACCCCCTCACGGAGATGTAGAATCTAAATGGTAGATGTAGAATATTTTTTCTAGGTTTAGCAAAAAAATTAAAGTGTAAAATATTTCAAATTTCTCACAAATTTATATACTGAGTACACGGGTATAAAAGTAGAGTCGCGTCCAGAAGCGACTCACACGTTCCCTCCTCGTTTTTTTTTTTTGTGTATAGGTACATTTTTTAGGCGTCGTTTATAATGGCTATAATAATGATCCGATCTGAATCAGATTCGACAATCTGGTAGATATAGTCATTATCTACGATACTGCGCTTTTAGTTTTATCGTATCTTTCAAATTGTGGCTGTCACAGATTTTCGTTCTTTGTGAAGGCGGAAGGGTGCGGGGCGAAATTTTAAATGCACTTGTAGCAGTGTGATATCACATGAGTCTCGAAACAAATTTTATTTGCTCTAGCTCTTATAGTCTCTGAGAACTAGGCGCTCATCAAGACAGACAGACAGACTGACGGACGGACAGACTGACGGACAGACGGATGAAAAGACATACATGTCTCTTCGACTCGGCTATTGATACTGATCAAGAATATATAGACTTTGTGGGGTTTTCCTTCTCTGCGTTACACACATCCACTTTTACCACAAATACAGTACCCCTTAATACCCTTATACTCCTTAACTCTTTTTGAGTACGGGTATAATAAGAAAAAAGGGTATCATTTTTTTCGACTAATCTGACTTTTTGAAGTTAAAATTTTTTAAAATATACTGCACAAAAATCATAATTTTTGCATTTAAATGCTTTTTATTTTCCAGACGACAAGCTCAAATCAAAAAGTGTTTAGACTTTACTTCTAGCTGTTTAAATTATCTTTCCAAAAGAGAAAAGTTCTTAACAACCAGAGGAAAAAAAGTTCGATTTTGTCGAGTAGTGATATCAATATGAACTAGTTTCTAAGTTTCAATATTTAAAAAAAAAACCCGCGAACTTTTTTTTATATGTATATTTAACAAAAAATTGTATCTTCTTCGTGGTAGCAACACATGAAATAATACAAAAAATTTGAAAAAAATTGTATAATTTTTGTACTAACAAAGAACAGAATAAGGGGTGTCAGCTTGAAAAACAGAAGCAAATATAATTGGTCAAATGTTGGCTCAGCCAAGTATACATTATGTATGCATATGTATCTACATAAGGGTGGAGTGAAGCAGTCAACAAAAAATAATGTTCTTTTTTTCCTGTATTGTTAATCGATGACATCATAAAAATAAACGAGAAGGAACGTGTGTCGCTTCTAGTCGCGACTCTACTTTTATACCCGTCCTCAGTCAGTATATAAACTTGTGAGCTTATAATTGAAATTTAAAAAAATTTAAAAATTTTACATTTTTACATTTTTTGCTACATTTGTTAACTACATCTACATGTAAAATGTAGATAATACATCTAGAACACATATTCTACATATGCCATTTAGATACTACATCTCCTCCGCTAGGGGTTGCTCGCGCATTGCACAGGGCAGAGTGTGTGCGAGCGATACAGAGAATGAATATCGTCAGCAACGCCAGAGGAGATGAGGAAAGCATCTGAAAATTAATTTCTTCATTCTGGCCATAATAATGATCCGATCTGTACCAGATTTCGCAATCTGGTAGATATGGTCATTCTTTACGATACTGCGTTTTTAGTTTTATCGTATGTTTAAAATTGTGGATGCCACAGACTTTCGTCCTTTGTGAAAGCGGAAGGGGGCGGGGCGAAATTTTGAAATACACTTGTAACAGTGTGAAATCACATGAGTCTGGAAAAAAAATTTCGTTGCTCTAGCTTTTATAGTCTCTAAGAACGAGGCGCTCAGGAGGACGGACAGACAGACATGGCTCTATCGACTCGGCTATTGATCCTGATTAAGAATATATATACTTTATGGGGTCGGAAAATTGTCCTTCTCTGCGTTGCACACATCAGTGATCAGCCAGCTCTCACTACGTTCGGACGTGTTTTTCGCTATGTCGCTTCATCATTGCTCGGAATGCAATTCGTACGTCACTGCCGCGCAGCTTCGTTGTTTTGATGCTGTTCGGTGCTCTTCTATATGCCGCCGTGCGTTTCATCTGACGTGCATTGACCTGCATTCAGATGCTGTTAAACTTTTAATAAATCTGCCTAACTTGCTATGGCAATGTGATTACTGTGTAGTTGAAAATGACTCGCATTCCAAAATTGACGAGATAAATGAAAAGGTCCTGAAGCTCGAAGGCCTGTATCGAGATCTAAAGTTGGACTTTCAGGCACTTTCTGACAAGCGGGTGAAGCCTCCAAGGAAGGAGACTAGTAAGCCCTTGCCAACGGCTGATTGGATGTCTCCGGGGTTAGTGGCCGCTTCCGCGGTCACTGAACCAGAATCAGCTGCTACTCTCCCGTCTGAATTGGATGGCTTTGTCACAGTCAGGAGGAAGGAGAGGAAAAATAGAAACAAAAACCCCAAGCGTTTTGTTGGTGTTGCTCCGAGCTGTGAGCAGCTAAACGTCGTTCAGAGCAGCAAATACTTGCATATCGGGAAATTTTCAACCGCAACTGAACCAGAGGCGGTGGTCAAATTTGTTGCCGAAAAGGTGCCGGAATCAAAAATTTCTTGTGCGAAGCTGGTCAAGCGAGATGCCGATTTATCTGCGTTGAAGTTTGTCAACTTCAAACTTGGGATCCCTGAAGCATTCTTCTCTGCTGTCTATGATGGCAAGTTCTGGCCTGCATCGGTAAGGGTTTCCCGTTTTGTGCATCGGCAGAGGCCGGAAGCTGATTTGACTGCAGTTGATCTGCGAGGTATGGTACCGTTGCGGACGTCCACGCCCACCCAGGAAGGTCCAGTTCCGTCCACGTCAAAAACCCCCAGTGAGCGGCGCCTCTGGGTTCATGATCGCCGCTTCTCCAAAAATTATTCTACCTGCACTTATTCGCGTCTCTGCTATGAGGAACCGCCCGTTGGAGATTTTGAATTCCTTTCGCGCACAACAACATATCTATCGCGCTGCGCTTTGTGCGAATTCTCGGCTGCTGCTGGTTCGGATGGCGCTGCTCTTGCTGCCGCTCTCTTTCGGATCTCACTCTCTTCAGCATCATCATCTCAACAAAGAACGCTATTACATTGCTTCGTGTGCTATGCTTGCGTCGGCGCTGCCCTCGACACTTGGGGAGAGTCAGCAGCCCGGCGTTCGCTCTTTAGTGGAGCACTCTCTTCGGCGTCACTGTCAGCGCTATTGACAAAATTGAATCTCCCTGTTACGTGCCCGCTTAATCTTTGTGATGATGGTGAATGGCTGCTGTTTCGCACGGCACGACTTGGCAGACTTCATATGCCCCTGTGGATCAGTCGGAATTCCCTGCGCATAAATTTCCAAAATATAGCTGGTATGCGCACCAAGGCCCAGGCTGTCTATTTGGCAACCTCTACGTGCGACTTCGATATCATCATATTGGTTGAAACTTGGCTCAACTCAAATTTCTTCGACAACGAGTATTTCGATCCCAGGTGTTTCGTAAGGACAGAGACTGGTCCAAAATGAAGCGCTGCAGAGGAGGTGGGGTCGTTGTGGCTGTTAGACGCACCCTGCGCTGTGATCCGGTTCGTCTGCTGGAAGACGACTCTCTCTTGGATCAGATTGGGGTGTCGGTGGCCAGTCAGTCGGAGACTCTATATATATGCGCATTGTATATCCCACCAAATAGTGGGTATGAAATCTACAAAGCGCACACGCATAACATTGTTAATGTATATAATAATCTTCGAGACGGTCAGCAGCTCTGCGTTGTTGGTGACTTTAACCTGGGCTCGATGGTATGGACCGCCGATCCTCAATCGGCGGCTATGATGCCGAGCAATGTGCACTTGCCGCAAGAAATTCTTTTTATAGATGACTGCTTTAGTATGGGCCTATCCCAAGTCAATAATGTATTCAATAGGTTAAATAAGATACTAGACTTAGTCTTTGTTAGTTCGGATGCCGATTGCTGTGTTACATGCTGCGAACTGCCTATTGCAGAATGCGACATGCATCATATGCCGTTGGTAGTTTCGGCCAAATTCCATCGGTATTCGCCCTGGGCGGAACGATTTTCTGAATATTTCTTTACTGAATGTTATTCGGGATGAATTGTCGAACATAAACTGGGCTTCTGTTGTATCGCATCCTGTGGCTGACGCTTCTTATTGCAGTTTCTTAACTACTATTCGTCGAACTATTGAAAGTAATGCTTCCAAAAGAGTGCATGGCTCCTATAGGCTACCATGGTATACCAAGGGTCTAGGGAGATATAAAAATCTGCGTAACAAATTCTATAAACGTTTTGGTAGGACGCGTGACCCTCTTGACTGGGCGAGGTATGTGCAGAATAAGCGCGAGTTTACTTTTCTTAGTAAATTTTTATATAATCAGTACATTTCTGACGTTGAGAGGGGTCTTAAAATCAATCCCAGGTCGTTTTGGCGCTTTGTAAGCTCCAAAAGATCGACAAGCTCTCTTCCGTCTGCTATGAGCTTAGATAATTCGACCGCAACTACTGATGGTGGCATAGCTAATTTGTTTGCTTCTTTTTTCAGTTCAAACTTTGAACCTTATGCAGCTTGGAATGACTCAGTTATACTGAATTCCATCCCTTCGGTGGTTAATATTGGGGAACTGGCTATATCTGACGCTGACATCTTGGAGGCTATATCCGATTTTGACAATTCTGCTAAGCCCGACAGTGATGGCATTTCTCCCTTCCTTCTTCGCAACTGTGGTGTTGCTCTTTGTGATCCTCTCAAAATACTTTTCACAATGTCTCTTACAACGGGTCGTTTCTGTGAGAGGTGGAAGGCTGCTACGATTACGCCAATTTTTAAAAAAGGTGCTAAGACCGAAATCTCCAATTATAGACCAATTGCTAAACTTAGTAATGTGTCGAAGCTTTTTGAGCGAATCCCAGCCAAAAAGATCACTTTCTTCATAAAATCGTATATCAGCCCAAATCAACACGGGTTTATGGCGGGTAGATCCACGACCACTAATCTTGTCACGTTTAGTAATTTTTGCACTCGTGCCTTTGAGTTGCACACTCAAGTTGACGCTGTGTATACTGACTTTGCCAAGGCCTTTGATACAGTTTCTCACAGTGCCCTGATAGCCAAGCTATATCAACTAGGGTTTCATTCCCGCCTGCTCGGTTGGTTTAGTTCTTACCTTGAAAGACGGGAGTATGTGGTCTTGATAAATGGAAAGCGTTCGGACCCATAAGTGGCTACTTCCGGCCTTCCTCAGGGAAGTGCACTTGGTCCCCTGCTGTTCTTAATATTTATCAATGAAATTTGTCTCAGCATTCAAAACTCTGAGTATCTGCTTTTTGCTGATGATTTAACAATTTTTCGTGCTGTCAAAACCGTAGGCGACAGCATCCTGCAGCGTGATCTGGATGGAGTTTCTCGCTGGTGCAGACTTAACTCGCTTCCTCTCAAAATTGGCAAATGTTCCTCTGTCTCTTTTAGCAAGAGTATCTTCAATGTGCTGACCTCATATAAAATAGATGGCCAACCGCTTTTAAAGCAGACGGAGATACTTGACCTAGGGGTCTTGTTCGACTCAAAACTTCTCTTTATTGAGCATCTGAATTTTATTCTGCCAAAGGCCTACGCTATGTTCGGCTTTGTTAAGCGCAATGCATCCCTCGTTCCTTGTACGGTTTCTCTCCCCCTGCCGTCGTATGAGCGCAGATGTCGTCGCGTGCACCTCTCCTCTCTCGAGGATCGTAGGACCATAGCGGCACAGATATTTCTGTATGACTTAATAGTTAATAATATTGATTTCCCAGACTTGCTTGGTAGGATAGGCTTTAGTGCGCCTGCCAGGAGCCTAAGAATACATTCACCTTTTGTTATTGATCGGCATCGGACCAACTATGGCAATAATGAGCCCATCTCCAGGGTTCTCCGCCAACATAATACGCTGCCAGCAGGGATGCGGTTTGACTATTGTCAGGGGAAAGGAGCCGGATACTTTCCGATTTTTTTCTATTTCATGTTTGATTGTTATATTTTGTTTTTGTATAATGTAAGTTAGAGTTAAGTTAGTTTAGCCAGTTAAGGATTTTAAATCTGTTGACGAATATAAATATAAATAAAACTACATATACACCACACACTACACCATCACACGATCAGAAGTTACACCGTATTCTTCAACAAATGATTGTTTGCAATTACAGATACAAGGACAAATATATCATTTGCATGGTTTAATGGTGCCAACACCAGATGAACCGCATCAATTTGTGCAAATATATTTCATTTCGTCGATGGTGGATCAGCTGAATGTGCGGTGCAATATACAGGGAACACAACAGTTAAAGAGACGAATTATTGAACAGTTGCAAGCATTTTTCACGCTAATAGTGCTGTGGTTAATATGTTGAAAACAGCATTGGAACGAATGCCATCGGATACGCAAAAATTTGTCATAAGAGCGGATTGTACCCCAACAAGTGAACATTTGCGAAGATTCAATGCACCCTCCGTTAATGATGTTGCTGCAATTATTCTTGGCGATCCAACTAAATCGCGAGACATTGTCGTTCAGCGAAGAAGCAATATCATGCATCGTGTAAACGAGACACATCGTTTGTACGATGCGTTACAATATCCAATCATTTATTGGCAAGGGCAAGACGGATACGACATCACGTTGAAGATGGTCGATCCAATTACAGGTACAATATTCACACAATAATTATTGCTATTATTGGTTTCCATTAACAATTCATTTAATTTTGCATTTTCAGGCGTATCAACGAATAAAAATCTAAGCGCAATGAATTACTATGCGTATCGTATGATGATTCGTACACATGAGGAGAATGTCATTCTAAAGTGCCGTCGGCTATTCCAGCTATTCGCTGTCGACATGTATGTTAAAGTCGAGACCAAACGTTTAGCGTTCATCCGATTCAATCAGGCAAAGCTACGATCTGAGGACTATATACACTTGCGTGATGCTATTCATTCAGATGGTGATGTTCAGAATATTGGACGTCTGACGATTCTCCCATCATCTTATATCGGAAGCCCACGCCACATGCACGAATACGCTCAAGACGCTATGACGTACGTGCGAAATTATGGAACTCCGGATTTATTTATTACGTTCACATGCAATCCGAAGTGGACGGAAATTGAACGTGAGTTGGAACCGGGCCAAAAACCGCAAGATCGCCATGACATAATCGCCAGAGTATTTCAGCAAAAACTCAAGGTTATGATGGATGTGCTTACTAAGTATCGAGTTTTTGGTGACACACGTTGTTATATGTATTCGGTGGAATGGCAGAAGCGTGGACTACCGCATGCTCATATCCTAATTTGGTTGTTGAACAAATTACATTCAAATGAAGTGATTGTTTGTGTTAACGTCAGACCAAAAAACAGAAAATGTGGTTTACCAAAGAGCACTTCAATGAAACGGATAATTTGCGAACACGCATCTTTTAATCACGCTTCGATTCAGCATTTACTTTGGATTCACTTTCATTTACTTGGAGAAGTTCAACTAAATAACACTTCATTTTTGTAATCGAAATGAATTCATTACTGTTGTGAAATGAAATAAAATTTTTCCATTTCAAATATAAAACAAAACAAAAAATTGTTCTTCATCTTTTAATCACCAAACGAAATGTTACATAAAACGAAGCCATCTGGTGGCGAAACGGAGTTCGCCGGGTTGGCTAGTTTATATATATATGTTGAAATGTATCAAATTATATGTATCGATAGTTCTTACTCATCCCTATATTATCATCTCACAAACTCAAGTAGTTTTCTACGAGCCGCCGACAAGCAAATTACAAATATCAACAATAAACATGTAGTATTACTTTCAACCTAACAACGAGCAGTGTATTTATTCACAACAATATATCCTGTCCTTTATTTTTTTGTGTATAGGTGTATTATTTAGGCGTCGTTTAAGGTATTGTTCATTGTTCAACTTTCAAAAAGGTATTTTTTGATAATTTTTTCATTTTTTGGGTTTGGTTAACGAACTGTAGCTCCACCGTTTCTCCATAGATTTTAATGAACAATACCTTAAACGACGCTTAATTAATGCGTCTATCTAAATGTTAGCCAAGAAATATTTTTCCTGAGTTTTTAAAGTAAAAAAATACTGTAAAAAATTATCATATTTCAACTTAAAAGCTTAATATCTTCCAGGCCTTAAGCTGTAGCTACAACGTGTCTGAGTCTGATTTATAGCTGCATTTATCAGCTTTTCAGAACTGCAAAGTTCCCAGCAACCATATATAAGATACTTCAGTTTTTTCAAAAATAGACGCACTACCTCTGAAAAAAATCAGATTTTAAAAAATTAAAAAAAAAAACTAAAAAAAAAAATCCATAATTCTTTGAAAAATTTAAAATCCCGAAATCTATTAGAAAAAGTAATTTCGGGCCACATTGGAAATGTCGTGTTGAGTAGTGTAATCGACATTGTAAGTGTAGATGTAGATAAAAGATGTAGCAGAAAAATGTAAAATATTTTAAAATTCTCACAAAATTTATATACTGACTGAGTACGGGTATAAAAGTAGAGTCGCGTACAGAAGCGACTCACACGTTCCTTCTCGTTTTATTAGGAAATTAAAGTTAAAAACGCCAGTCATAAAATAATTTTTTTTAGTTATAGTTAAAAAGTAGATTTTTTTTATGAAAAACAATAAGTTTGCGACAAATTTTCCTAAAATAACGAAACTAGTTAAAAATCTGTACATTTTTGGTTTTAATATTAATTTATTACGAATCGAATCGACTTGAGGTTCTTATCGTTAGAAAAGTTTGCATATGCGAAAACAACCCGAGCAGAGCACTTATATTTTCAGCTGCTCACACTGCAAGAACTTGCGTTAACAACTAGAGGTCCCTTTTAATATTTGAGAGAAAGTATCGCTTATATCAAACCATTTGCAATGAATCCTGTTAAAACTTAATAGACTATGCTATTACTGTTACCTATAACATCTGGATTTTGAATTTGTATTTTTCGATTAAGGTATCGACCTCTGTGCGCTGTTGCTTTTAGTTGAATTGGCTGCAATATATGTACGTACAACAACCCCACTGACCAAAATTAAGAAATGCTTGTGTATTTTTAAATATGTGGTATTTTATAGACATCGACGTGCATAAAATTAATTTGTGTTTTTCTTCCATAAATGCAAAAATACAATTTATTTGTATATAATAATAGTTATAATATAAAATTAATCAATTTTAAAGATATAGAAAATATTACATATGTTTTAGGTTCCATGTTCCATCACTTTTTCTCTCATTTTAATTTTTCATTTTGAATCTAAATCTGGTGTATTCATACATACATAAATACCTATCAAGCTGTGTAGTTGGATGTAATACACCTCCAAAATAATAATCAAGACATATCATGCTCATCTGTATTTCTGTGTCTGTACGTCCATAATTTACTCCAATTCTCATTAATAAAATGAATTTGTATTCTATGTAATTTCAATAATTATTAACGGAAAATTAGAAGGGTTGCGTAATCGTTTTGCAATTTAAATAATTCACTGGAAATTGTATTGCTATAATTAATTTTAAAATGTATATATGTATATAGTTAGTTTTCATTTCTTCACTTTGTTGTATGGTTGTCTCGAATGAGTGTGTGCGATTGACTCAATGACTAAATCAATATATTTCCCCAAAAATAGAGTTCTTTAAATAATTAAACATTTATAAGTTGTAATTTTCTATACAATTTTTATTGTTTTGACTAAGAACTTTGCATTAACTCTAAAATAAGAATATTTAGTTTATGTATTTAATATATTTTTTGTTAAAATAAAAATAAATGATAAATAAAAAAACCTCTTTGCCTCCCGTCTATACAAAATTTGGCCACAAAACTTATTGTTCAACAAAAAAAAAATGAAATACATGCATTATCTGCTATCAAAAATCAATATTTGCTTGTAACCAGCCAAATGAAAAATATGAAAATCGAAAATATTGAAAATAACATGCAAAAAGTCCGTTAACTTTTCAGGCTAATTAAAAAGAATTTAAAGAAAGATTTACAATTCGAAACATTAAAATGCAAGGGCAATCTGATGGGGTAAATTATGAGCGATATAATAAATACGCACACATAATTATTACCACAAATTTTTCAGTGCAAAAAAAAAAACCGAAATGGGTAATAAATAATTTGTAATTGATTCAATTTTCTGGTAATATTAATAGCTTTTACACCTTGGATACAAAGTTTTTTACTTGTTCATTGTTTGCTTTTTTATATTTGTTTTTTCAGCTTGTTTTATTATTTGTGGTTGACGTTTGAGCTTAAGTTTATAATCATGCAGCTAAGTTTTCTAATTTTACTTCGGTTGTGTGATTTTTTAAATTTTATTTCTGTTGATTTTTTCTTTAATTGATTTTATCTTAATACTATTCCAGCTTCTGCCTTTTTTAATTATTAAAAATTAGTTTTTGTTTCCAATCATTATATAGTGATTTTTGTTACTACAAAACAACACTTGTCAAATATGTTTTTGTTTTATTGTTACAATGTTATCTGCAGATCTTGTTACGAATTTCAATTATGTTGTTGTTTTTGTGTTCGCTTTATAATTGCATTAAAATTTAAATAGTTCATATTAATTAACGCCTTTTCTGGTTTCCATTGTTGTTGATGATGAAGATGTTGTCTATGCTATAGCGAACCAGCTGGAAAGCTTGTTGAACTATTGCTATGGGCTAAACTAATCATAGATCCAGAGAGACTTGCTTCGTCATCTGGATAGGCTTCACGGGATACCTCAGCAAGCGATAAAGTGCTGCAAGATCGAGATTTATGGTGAATTAATTAATACATTCCGCATGCAATCGATTATTCCCAACCAAAAAAATAACTACCTGAAACCTAAAGCAAGTGATTCATTATCAAATGCTTCCAATTCTCTAGCATGCTTTTCATGTTTCATGCGCAAGCGCTCGGCGCGTTCCTGATTGAATTGCTGCAACTCGGCATCCATCTAAAAATGCAGATACAGGTATAGGTACAAATAACAGATGAATATGGATAACTGTTGTTAGTTTTGCGAACCTTGTTCTCAAGGAGTCCACGCCGTACGCTGACACGATTCTCCAACTCACGACGCTCACGATCTCGCTGTTCCTGTGCTTGTTTCTTGTTCTTGTTTTGATATGCGGTCAACATATCCAGTTCGTATTCTAATTGCTCATTAGTACGTTGGCACTCGATTACTTGACTTTCGTCCAGTTTATAGCTTTGACTTTGAAACATATCCGCAATGCTTTGTTCATACTGTAATTATATTGACAGCATTATTTAGATGATTGTTTGGCTAAATCTTATTACTGACCTGTTCACCTAACAGCGTAAGCTTCCGATGCTTTTCCTCTTTCAGCTGTTTGATAACTTCTTTCTGTTGTTCTTTTGGTGTCGTTTGCAGAACTTGCGCCTTGTAACGTTTGTATTGTTTCGTTTGCGTTTTGCAAGTCTCACGAAACTGTTTACGTATAAGCAGCTCTTTTTGCTACAAGAAGAGTATAAAATAATTCAACTTTTGGTGATTCAATTAAGCAGCTATGCATACCTTCAGGCTTTTGGGCTGTTGTCTTAGCTCGAGCGCATGCTTGCGCAAGAGCTCCTTTTTAATGCGATCCATATAGTCTTTTTGATTGTGCAACTCCGTGTCGTGTTGCTTGTTTATCTCCATGACGGAGGGATATAAAGATTTATATTAATATAATGAATGGTTAGTTTGTCATTGTAACTGTAAATGTCTTACCTGCTCCTCTCGCAACTGATGCACGCTCTTTTGCTGGCGATACTCCAGTTCCTGTGTCTTTTCGTGGTGCTTTAAGAGCATGGCATGCGCTTGCTCTAGCTGATGTTCCTTCTTGCTGAGCTCCTGTAAGTGAAGAGATAGGGAAATTATTAACATATTACCCTGTCACTTTTGTGTCATGCTTACGTCTCGCAACTGCTGATCATCATGTTCGTGATGCACAACCATACGCTTTCGCTTGAATTTTCGCATCTCGAGGTCAATATATTGCTTTTGTGCCTGTAGCATACGTTGCTCCTCTTGCGCCTCGTGATGCTTTAGATTATCCTTCTGCGACTGCAAGGTAAGATCACGTTGACGCTTCGGCGTTGAGTCGTCCATAGAGAGCTCGCGTTTCCAGCGCTCCTTGTTCGCTTTGTATTCCTTTTTGCGATTTGAGTCGAACACCTTGCGATCGCCGTCTTGCTTCAGTGTAATCTCTTTGTATAATTTCTTCTCGGCTGCGCTAGTCTGTTTTGATCGACGCTCCACGTCCTGCTGGTGCCTACTCTGCAATCGTTTTCGATATCACTATCGCTCATAACGGTAAAATACCTTTACTTACCTCGAGACGTTCGAGTTCCCTGGTAAAATTATGCAATAGAGTATCATATTCCTTGTCAAGGGCCGTCTTGTGCGCTTCCATATCAACCTTGCACTTTTCCTCGAGCTTCACAAGATGAGCCTGATGTTCGCGTCGCATCCGTTTGTAGCCAGACATTTGTTCGTGCATTTCTTCCTATATATATCGGTGGGTAGAATAGGGACAGAAAATTATCGTGATTAAAGATAGAAATGATGAGAAATACCAATGGAATCAGAATATGTGCCGTACCCGTACAAAATATATTCAAAACCCGCAAACAATACTGTCTTAAAGTCGTGCCTACGTTGGTTTTGAATTTGACCCACAGATTCAAAGATATCATTGTAGATTTTAAAAATATTATCTTGTTTAAAAATTAATAAAAATAAAAAAAACGACAAAAATTACAGTTTTGGTCTAAAAAAATTTAGTTTAACATATTTTGAATGAGATGAAATATATTTCATTACAATCGGTGCTAAAAAAAAGTTAATCGTTGAATGAGGAGTAAAGTTATGACATTTTGAACTTTTATTGAATGAAAAAAGTGAAAAAAGATTAATACCTGTAACTTAAAAACGAGATTGAGATTAGATTTGAAATCAGCGACCTCAATTTAGTAAAAAACTTCAATCAGTTTTCAATCAACACGCAAAAAGTTCACTTTTGTTCCCTTGTGTAATATACAAAATAATCTATCTCAACGTTGCTCACACTTGTCATGAAAGATGAAAAAACATAGAGAGAAAGAGAGGAACCACGACCGCTAGTCATGTCCTAATGTCAATTCTTGCACCCCGCTATCAACTTTCCACCTAATCACCTATTTGATCAATATTATAGAATATTTCATTCGTTACCATATTTCTGTAACCTATTCCGCTACATCTGTCCCTCTCGTCTCACAAAAAAGCCGTCATATCCCGCTGTGCCAGAAGGCACACACTGCACGGGGAAGAGTGTGTCAGAGAGAGAGAGAGAAAGAGAGGGAGCGAATGAGTAGCCAAACTAATTTTATCTGTTCATTCTGGCTCAATAATGATACGATCTGACCCAGACTTTAGCACCACTTATAGGGCTAATCAAGAGGTATATCATAGAGGAACACATTTTGAAAATCCGTCTTATTTTGAATTTTCTACCACTTGCAATGCGCACGACTGTCCTGTTCGACTTCAGAGAAATGCCCATATGTAGTCAATATATATTCTTGATCAACAGCAATACACGAGTCGATATAGCCATGTCTGTCTGTCCATCCGTCCGTCCGTCTGTCCATCTCGATGATCGCCTAGATATCATAGAGCTGGACACCCTCGCCCCAACGAGATACGAGAAAACCGAAAACGATTCTCGTAGAGAATTACCATATTTACCAGATTGCCAAATCTGGTACAGATCGGATCATTATTATAGCCAGAATGAAGAAATTAATTTTCAGTTGCTTCCTCCACCTCCTCCGGGGGTGCAGACGCTACTAATTATTTTTCTCGCTCGCACACACTCTGCCTTGTGCAATTCGCAACCTTTTCGGAGAAAATGTATAATCTGCATTTTAGGTGTTTAATCTACATTTTAGATGTATAATCTACATTGTAGATGTAAATGTACATTGTAGATGTAAATTTACATTGTAGATGTAAATGTACATTGTAGATGTAAATGTACATGACAGATGTAGCAACAAAATTTAAAATATAAAATGCTTTTAATAATATTAAATATCTAACTCTTTATTCGGCTTTAAAAAAAAGTGGCATTACAGCTCTAACTTTGAAAATCCGAATCAAACTAGGTGGCACCTTTGAACGCCCGCTGAATGCAGGCGGAATCGTTAAATGAAAATTGAGGCAGCGGATTGGATGGCGATTTACTAAAATGCTTATATTACTAACTTAATATGTATAATATTTAACTATTTGGATGAGGGTTAATCAAAAATTGAACAACATTTATGGGAAAGTAAGTTTATAATTGTTTTAAGTGTGTTTTTTGGGTGTATTTAATCGAATCGCTGAATCGATAGTGCACGATTCGCGATCATCGTAAAAATCGGTGTGGGGTACCGCTGAATGGAATTGAGGAGAAATTCAAGCGGATCGATTTCTGTGGAACCCCTGAATAGTAGTGAAACTTTTCATAAGAGACTACGGTCCAACAACATTTTCTAATAGTGTTCTTTATATCTAATAAAATACATGTATATTTCAAGTTAATTTTAAAATTTGGCTAGTAGCCTATGTTTTCGGTAGCGTCTAGCGACGCTTTGGCATGGAGCTAACTAAATTTTGGTACCTACGTAGGCTGCTATTTAAGTTTCTGGCCTTACTATAAAACACAACGTCTGCACTTTTTATACCCGTACTCAAAAAGAGTTAAGGGGTATACTGTATTTGTGCTAAAAGTGGATGTGTGTAACGCAGAGAAGGAAATTTTTCCGACCCCATAAAGTATATATATTATTGATCAGCATCAATAGCCGAGTCGATAGAGCCATGTCTGTCTGTCCGTCCGTCTGTCCGTCCCGATGAGCGCCTGGATCTCAGAGACTATAAAAGCTAGAGCAACGAAATTTTGTTTCCAGACTAATGTGATATCACACTGTTACAAGTGTATTTCAAAATTTCGCCCCGCCCCCTTCCGCCCCTACAAAGGACGAAAATCTGTGGCTTCCACAATTTTGAAGATACGATAAAACTAAAAACGCAGTATCGTAGAGAATGACCATATCTATCAGATTGCCGAATCTGAATCAGATCGGATCATAATTATAGCCAGAATAAAGAAATTAATTTTCAGTTGCTTCCCCCACCTCCTCTGGCGCTGCTGACGCTATTCATTCTCTGTCTCGCTCGCACACACTCTGCCCTGTGCAATGCGCGAGCAACTCCCTAGCGGAGGAGATGTAGAATCTAAATGGTAGATGTAGAATATTTGTTCTATATGTATTATCTACATTTTATATGTAGATGTAGTTAACAAATGTAGCAAAAAAATGTAAAATGCAAAATTTTAAAATTTTTTTAAAATTTCAATTATAAGCTCACAAGTTTATATACTGACTGAGTACGGGTATAAAAGTAGAGTCGCGACTAGAAGCGACTCACGTTCCTTCTCGTTTTTTAATATTTTGGTCAACATATTTAACCCCTTTTTGAAACATTTTTCCCTAATTTCACAACACTCTTGAAACTCAGAAAAAAGGACGTCTACGGTTGAATTCGCGATACCAGTCTTTTACATTGGCAATCCATGGTGCTTCCTCAATAAAAGTTTAACTAAGCTGATCTAAGCATTCTTGGATTAAAAATCCACCTCAAATATGGTAGAAAATCATTACAAACACATTTTCATGTGTAAATTTCAATTTTTGCCCGAGCTGAATTTTGGATTTATCGTTAATCGATATCAAATGTGGTCGTACATGAAAAAGTTGTAGGTATGTTTAATTAATGAAAGTCAAAATTTTGTTGCAAATGACCGTTTGTTTCTTATGACTAGAAGTGACCTAGGCCAGAAACATAAATATAACCCCTCGTATTTATGGAAATCGACCTGGGCCTTTGTAAAACGTCTCAACATTGATTGCATTATTTATGAGACTTCTCCTTTCACAAAACACCATAAAATCGCTAATCGATTGAGATCGGGTGATCGATCTTCCCATTCATATGAATTTACTCAAGTGGAGCGTACCACTATTTGGCAACTTTGCGGATATCCTTCGGATCGTTGTATTCCTGGGACGTCCAAATACGTAACATATCCTCAGATGCATAATGTAGTATTTAAGACGACCACGGTTTACCCCAAAATACTCTGGAAAAACTGCGGCTCCCAAAAAAATGGGTAGGTGAGTTTTTCCTTCTACGGAATTGGACCAGTACATATTTTTGTTAAAAAGACATTGGATCGTCATTTATATGTTCAGATATTGACCTATATGACTCGGAGGACACGCCACTTATTTGTACGTCCCAGCAGGACAACTATCCAAAAGACACCAGAAATGTTGCCAAAGAATAGTTTGTTTCCAATAAAGTAAATTCAAGGGAATGGCCGGACCGGTCACCCAATCTCAATCCAATGGGAGTTTTGGATGTAATTTGAATTACAGTCTCATAAATAAAACGAGAAGGAACGTGTGAGTCGCTTCTGGACGCGACTCTACTTTTATACCCGTCAGTATATAAATTTGTAAGCTTATCATTTATGTAGAATTTTAAAAAAATTTACATTTGGCATTTTTTTGCTACATCTGTTATCTACATCTACAATGTCAATTATACATCTAAAATGTATATTCTACATTTTGTATGTAAATCAGATTCAACATCTTCTCCGCAACGGTCGCGCACTGCACAGGGCAGAGTGTGTGCGAGCGAGAAAGAGAATGAGTAGCGTCAGCAGCGCCGTAGAAGGTGGGGGAAGCAACTGAAAATTAATTTCTTTATTCTGGATATAATAATGATCCGATCTGTACCAGATTTGGCGATCTGGTAGATATGCTCATTCTCTACGTAAGTTTTTAGTTTTATCGTATCTTCAAAATTGTGGATGCCACCGATTTTCGTCCTTTGTGAGGGCGGAGGGGGGCGTGGAAAAATTGTAAAAGAAAATTGATTCAGTGTTATAGCACATGAGTCTGAACACAAAATTCGGTTGCTCTAGCTTTTGTAATTTCTGAGAAATAGGCGTCAAACAAGACGAACAGACAGACATGGCTCTATCGACTCGGCTATTGATGCTGATCAAGAATATATATATGTACTTTATGGGGTCGAAAGCGTTTCCTTCTCTGCGTTACACACATCCACTTTTACCACAAATACAAAATACAATTGATACAATACAATTGCATACACCAAATTGCATGCGGTTTTTTTAAATGATAGCACTATCCGACACGATTTTTCCTCAAGGAACAAAACCAAATTTTTCTTAAAGATTTGGGGATTAGAAATGGTTTGATGATATTTTTTTTTTCTATTGCATAACTTTTTTTTTGAGAATTTATGAAAACTGGTGTTTTTTTTGTAAGTTTTTTTTAGAGGTAGCGCTTCTCTTTTTCACATAACTCAAGTATGTATCTTACGTCTGGTTGTAAAGAACTTTTCTTATCTGGAAAGATAATTTAAAAGAATAGAAGTAAAGCCCAAACACTTTGTGGTTTCAGCTCACCGTCTGGGAAACATAAAGCATTCAAATGCAAAAATGATGATTTTTGTGCAGTATTTTTTACAACCATAAAAAATAAAAAAATGAGCAAAAAATACATTTTTGAAGGTCGCGGGCCCAAAGCAAACGAAAAGGACTTGTATTTTTTGGTACCTGATCGCCTTCCGACAGTTGCCCGCAGCCTTCAAAAAGGTATTTTTTCATTTTTAGGTTTGGTTAACAAATTTTAGCTCCAAAGTTTCTCCATAGATTTTAATAAGCTATACCTTAAAAGACGCCTAAAAACTTATACAAAAAAAAATAAAAACATAGGATCTAATTTTTTTCGACTTTTCCTGAGTTTTTAAAGTCAAAATTTCGTAAAAAATACTGCACAAAAATCCTAATTTTTGCATTTGAATGCTTTTTATTTTCTTCTTCTATTTTCTTCTAGTCTTTTAAATTATCTTTCTAGAATAGAAAAGTTTTTCACAACCAGACGTAAGATACTTGAGTTATGTGAAAAAAAGAAGCGCTACATCTGAAAAAAGCTTTCAAAAAAATTCAAGACTTAAAAAATTCGTAAAAAAAGTTATGCCGTAGATAAAAAAACCATGATTCTTTAAAAAATTTGAAAGCGCCATATCTATCAGAAACGAGAAGGAACGTGTGAGTCGCTTCTGAACGCGACTCTACTTTTATACCCGTACTCAGTCAGTATATAAATTTGTGAGCTTATGATTAAAAATAAAAAAAAAATTTTAATTTTACATTTTACATTTTTTTTGCTAAATGTAGATAATACATCTAGAACAAATATTCTACATCTACCATTTAGATTCTACATCTCCTCCGCTAGGGGTTGCTCGCGCATTGCACAGGGCAGAGTGTGTGCGAGCGAGACAGAGAATGAATAGCGTCAGCAGCGCCAGAGGAGGTGGGGGAAGCAACTGAAAATTAATTTCTTCATTTTGGCCATAATAATGATCCGATCTGTACCAGATTTGGCAATCTGGTAGATATGGTCATTCCTTACGATACTGCGTTTTTAGTTTTATCGTATCTTCAAAATTGTGGAAGCCACAGATTTTCGTCCTTTGTAGGGGCGGAAGGGGGCGGGGCGAAATTTTGAAATACACTTGTAACAGTGTGATATCACATTAGTCTGGAAACAAAATTTCGTTGCTCTAGCTTTTATAGTCTCTGAGATCCAGGCGCTCATCGGGACGGACAGACGGACGGACAGACAGACATGGCTCTATCGACTCGGCTATTGATGCTGATCAAGAATATATATACTTTATGGGGTCGGAAAAATTTCCTTCTCTGCGTTACACACATCCACTTTTAGCACAAATACATTGAGTACGGGTATAAAAAGGTCGCTTTGGATCATTGAGGAAAAAAAGTTCGGTTTTGTCGTACATGCCAGACCATGTGGCTTTGTTTCTATACAAAAGTTAGTACTTTTATTGAAATAGGTTCTTCAAAAATTAACGATCAATCAAAACAAAATTTTAAAATTTTGGTAGAAAATTTGTTTTTGAACGACTATTTTATTTAATTTCATTTTGTGTCATTCTTTACCTTTTATTATTTTCTGAAAAAAATGCAATTTGTGTAAGTATATTTGTTGCTTTTGAAAATGTGTGCGTTTTAAAGCAACCAGTGTGGTTTTTAAAGTTAAATGTCGAGACGATCAAATTTGGGCCGGCGAACGCGAAATGCGTCACAAGTTGTGGCTTCGAGAAGCCGTGAAAGTAGCCAAGACATTACCCATCGCAATGAAAATAATCGTTTACGCACAGCAAGGTCCCGTTCAAATCAACGGAACATTGATGCAACAACAACTGCAAATGAACGTCGTGATATACAAAATCTACAAGGTGTTGCGTTCGCGAACAATAGTGTCACCGATTACGCTTCTCATAGGCAAATTATAATTGGACCAATGATCGACCGTTGTCGCCATTGTCAGGCATAAAAATTTAAAGGTGAAGCAGATGGGATGTGCTGAGCGAGTGGTAAAGTGAAATTGCCTGAATTGGGGAGCCCACCACAACCATTGAGCACATTAATGAATGGATTGACACGTGAGTCTAATCATTTTTTGAACAATATACGAATGTATAATTCGAGTTTTTAAATGACATCTTTTGACGCCACAAATATCATAAGAGAAAACTTTTCTGAACACATTTCCACCATGGTAAATAAGGCCATGGGCGTGCTTGGTTTTATAATAAGGTGGTCAAAGGAGTTTGACGATCCCTACATAACGAAGACTCTCTATATCTCGCTTGTTCGTCCGATTTTAGAGTACGACTCTTGTGTATGGTGCCCCCAGTACAAAGTACACCAGGACCGTATAGAATCAGTCCAGAAAAACTTTTTACTTTTTGCTCTGCGTGGCCTCAACTGGGATGCAGATTACCCTCTTACCCTCGTAGACTGCTTTTAATAAACCTTGCAGCCTTAGTTAGTCGTAGAAAAATGCTTGGTGTGATTTTTATGCACAACCTGATCAAGGGTGACGTAGATAGCCCTGACTTGTTGAGCCGCATAAACTTTACGATTGCTGTTAGATCTACTAGAAACTTTACCTCTTTGTTCCTTCAACTTTGTAGATCAAATTATTCCTTGCATGAACCGTTTAGGGTCTTATGCTCGGACTCTAATTCTCTCTACCTTATAATATCCACCACTAATTCCCTTCCTCTTCTTAAATCACTAATATTAACATACCTTTCCCGTAATTAGTACTATTTCTTAGCTATCTTTGCATGTTTAGCTCTTTAGTTCTGTTTAGCTCTTATTTTCCTCGAATATTAGTCTAACCTCTATCTTTCCTGCATGCTCGCGATCGGTTCGGTAACACGCGTCGCGCGTCATGCGGCAGCGCCCCCCGGTCGGTTGGGCGGGAGGAGGGGCTGCGATTCTAGCCAACGTCCAGACATGCCAACGTTCAAGGTAATTAAATAGTTTTGTTCATGCAAATTGAACTTTTGTTCTCATTCTTATTTTATTAAGATTCAAGGTCAAATATACCATCGAGCTGGCTCTTTGTTACCTTTCGACAACGCAGACCACCAATTTTTGCAACACCAATTGCACAATACGTTGAAACTATGTTAATATTACCGTCATCGTATGTTGGAAGTCCACGTCATATGTTTGAGTACGCGCAAGATGCGATGTCATACGTTCGCCGTTACGGTCGACCAGACCTCTTCATCACCTTCACATGTAATCCGCAATGGGTAGAAATCTCGGAATTATTGTTTGTTGGCCAAACATCAAAGGATTGCCATGATATTTTAGCACGTGTTTTGAGATAAAAATTGAAGTCCCTGTTCAATGTTGGATGTATTCAATTGAATGGCAGAAAAGTTACTTTGAGAGTTCAAAATCAAGACCTGCAGATTGATAATCGTTGGGTTGTGCCATATTCACCGTTATTATCTAAGATTTATAAAGAGCACATAAACGTCGAGGTCTGCAATTCAGTTCAATTCAGTTTTTGCGACAGTTTCTAATTTCACTCAATTTCAAATGGACAGATACATCAGTTCAAATGAAGCAGTATATGCGCCATGTTATCATTCCCGGTCCATGATAGGCATCCAACTGTAGTGCATTTAGCTGTTCATCTTAAAACCGGTCATCGCGATTTTTTTACACCCGGAAATGCAATGCTAAGAGCTGCGCAACCACCAGCAACAACTCTAACTGCATTTTTGCGTTGTGTCAAGCAGATGATTTTGCGAAAGCAAAATACACTGAATTACCCAAATATTATACGTGAAATAATTCGTCAAAAGTTTTTTAAAGGCGAAGACGCGGACGAGCCGTTAATGGTCAGCAAGTATTGTTTCACTCAGATGTGATAGGACGAATTTATACAGTTCATTCCAACAATCAAGAGTGTTATTATTTCCGATTGTGGCTAATAAATGTTCGTGGACCAACATCATTTGAATCTTTGCGAACTGTTGATGAAGAATTGTGTGGGACGTATCGCGAAGCATGCGAACGATTGAATTTGCTTGAGAATGACATGCATTGGGATCTTACACTTGAAGATGCAGCATTGTCATCAAGTCCACATCAAATTCGGACACTTTTCGCAATTATTATAGCCACTTGCAGTCCAGCAAAACCAACTGAATTGTAGAAAAAACATCAAAATCAATTGTCAGAGGATTTTTTACATCGATTGCGCCGTGATATAAACATGGACTATACGCCGGAAATTTACAATGAAGCATTGATCGCTATTGAAGACCTTTGCTTGATGATGGCAAGCAAAGCATTAGCTCAAATAGGTATGACAGCGCCTAATCGTGAAATACACGACCTTTTCAACAAAGAACTGGAGCGTAAACAACAGTATGATCATGCCGAGCTTAATGCGTTTGTGCAAAACAATGAGCCACAGCCATATATCAATCAGAGAATGGTTTACGACCAAATATTGCGAGCTTTCGAAGAACAACATGGTGGACTGTTCTTTTTGGATGCAGCTGGAGCAAAGACAATTGAACTCTAAGATAAATAACGCCATACAAAATTGTTGCAAGCGAATTTTTCATGCTGGCTCTAGAGCTGGCTCCAGGCTCTCTTGAAATTTAGTTGGGAGAGCGCTCTAGAGCCAGCGCTAGAGCCAGCCGATCTCTCATATGTATACAGCATACGAGAGCGACTGGCTCTAGAGTGCTGGCGCTAGAGCGCTCTCTCAACCAAGACTGTATGTGTGCACACATATTCTCAAGCACTCTACATCTGCCGGCATACATACCACTATGGGAAACTTGAACACTTTTTGTGGCAATAATTAATAACTACCAAACGAAACAATATTTTTTGGTTTAGTTTTTTGATATAAGTTAATAACAACATGAGAAAGGTATTTTGAAAAAATGGGCGTGGCAACGCCTTTTATTTAATAAAAAACATATTTTAATTTTTTTGCTCAAAATGTAAAAACAGAAAAATGTTGGGCGTACGTTGGGAAATTTTTATTTTATCCAAGAGGGCGTAGCACGCCTTAAAATCAATGAACAACAAGAAAAAATTATTATTTCAGGTATTTCAAAATTTGACCAGAAAAAGTGGTCAAATTTCCCATAGTGCATATTTTACAGCGCTTGAGAAATATACCCTTCACTTTATAAATGCTAAGTTAATATTGCAAGACGCTTAGCACCCGAATATTAAAAAACTCCTACTTTGTATAACCTTTATATGATAATTTATTTTAATATAGTATATTCGATAATAATGAACGGATATACATATATAAAAATACATAATACCTCTTTAATACATGATTAAGGTCATTAGGGTATTCAGCGTGCACGTGTGAAAAAAATGCGTATTCGCTTCTCAGCTCAAAAATGTGTTTGCTTGAAAATCGTCTGATTCGCACAAGTACGCACACAAACGCTCTTGCTGACTCTGTGTGTACTAACACATGCAAGCGGATTCTGTTTTTAGATTCGTACGCTCTCAAATTTTGTGCGAGAGAGATGGCGCGATTTTCTCCGCTTGCTGAAAAATTGCTTGCATATTGCAACGAAAATGTATGAGCGTTACTTATCTTATAGTTTATATTGTCTTTGGCTGGAGGTACTGGAAAAACGTTTGTCATTTCGATTATTTTGGCTACCATTCGAGCACAAGGTAGAATCGCATTGGCTTTGGCTTCGCCTGGCATCGCTGCCACATTATTGGATGGTGGTCGCACGGCGCACTCTGCCCTTAAGTTGCCCTTGAACATGTAGGCTGACGATAATCCTACACGCAACATTTGCAATGGCGAGAGTGCTGCAGCAATGCTCTATTATTGTACGGGATGAGTGTACTATGGCCAAAAAGAAGTGACTGGAAGTACTTAATCGTACGTTGAAAGATATTCGTGGAGATAATCGATTGTTTGGTGGTGCATTGATATTGTTAGCAGGTGATTTCAGACAAACATTGTCAGTATTCAAACTAGGAACTGCTACTGATGAAATTAATGCGTTTTTGAAAACAGCTAATTTGTGGCGCTCTGTGAAAACACTTAGATTGACTACAAATGCACGTGTTCAATTGCAAAACAACTGTTAGACATTGGTAATGAGTCGCGTCGACAATTCTGTCTTCATAACGCTTCCAACTAATTTTTGCTCTTTTGTGACATCGAAGGAAGACTTGATTCAGAGTGTGTTTCCAAATATTGTACAAAATTATAGAAACCATGACTGGATGAGAGAAAGAGCAATTTTGGCCGGAACAAATAAAGAAGTCAATGAGATCAACGCATCTATTTTGAATTCCATCCCAGAAAAAATGGTTGCGTATAGGTCGATTGATAAAATTATCAATCAAGATTAGATTGATAAAATTATCAATCAAGATTATGTTTTAAAATATCCAGTAGATTTTCTAAATTCATTGGATTTATCTGGATTGCCGCCATACTATTTACAAATAAAAGTTGGAGCCACCATAATTATGCTGCGGAATCTTAGTCCACAACGAATTTGCAATGGTACAAGACTTGCTGTGAAAAAAGTTATGACTAATTTACTTGAAGCAACTATTTTGACTGGGAAATTTTGTGGTGAACACGTTTTAATTCCTAGAATCATGTCATTTGATTTCAAACGACTACAATTCCCGATTCGTCTTGATTTTGCTATGAATATTAATAAATCACAAGGCAGTCGTTGCAAATTTGTGGTTTAAATTTGGAGCATCCGGTATTTACACATGGTCAACTGTATGTAGCGTGCTCACGAGTAGGAAAACCTTGGGCATTAATTATTCATTGTACCGACGGAAAAACAAAGAATATTGTTTATCACGAAGCATTGCAGTAAAAAAAATATGTGAATACATCAAAATTATCATTGTTTAATTTCGGCGAATTCTTAAACATTAAATTAGTAAGCAGCGAAGTGCGCGTGTCTGCTAGTAAATTTAAAATTTGAACCAAAAATGGGTACACTGTGTGTAACGTCCGTAACGAAAACTGATGACAACGTGTAACGTAGCTTCTGAGACGCTGATCGTCTAGCGCGACTCTACTTTTATACCCGTACTCAGTCAGTATATAAATTTATGAGCTTATGATTGAAATTAAAAAAAAAATTTTTAATTTTACATTTTTTTGCTACATTTGTTAACTACATCTACATGTAAAATGTAGATAATACATCTAGAACAAATATTCTACATATACCATTTAGATTCTACATCTCCTCCGCTAGGGGTTGCTCGCGCATTGCACAGGGCAGAGTGTGTGCGAGCGAGACAGAGAATGAATAACGTCAGCAGCGCCAGAGGAGGTGGGGGAAGCAACTGAAAATTAATTTCTTTATTCTGGCTATAATAATGATCCGATCTGGTTCAGATTCGGCAATCTGATAGATATAGTCATTCTCTACGATACTGCGTTTTTAGTTTTATCGTATCTTCAAAATTGTGAATGCCACAGATTTTCGTCCTTTGTGAAGGCAGAAGGGGGCGGGGCGAAATTTTGAAATACACTTGTAACAGTGTGATATCACATGAGTCTGGAAAAAAAATTTCGTTGCTCTAGCTTTTATAGTCTCTGAGAACGAGGCGCTCATGGGGACGGACAGACGTACGGACGGACAGACAGACATGGCTCTATCGACTCGGCTATTGATACTGATCAAGAATATATATACTTTATGGGGTCGGAAAATTTTCCTTCTCTGCGTTACACACATCCACTTTTACCACAAATACAGTATACCCCTTAACTCTTTTTGAGTACGGGTATAAAAATAGCTTTATTACACATTATTTTGAAAAATACTAATGGCAAAGTGTGTAACGTCCGTGACAAACCGGTATTGTGTTCACTGTGAAAACGAAATTAAAACGAGAAGGAACGTGAGTCGCTTCTAGTCGCGACTCTACTTTTATACCCGTACTCAGTCAGTATATAAATTTGTGACCTTATAATGGAAATTAAAAAAAAAATTTAATTTTACATTTTTTTGCTACATCTGTTAACTACATCTACATCTAAAATGTAAATTATACATGTAGAACAGATATTCGACATCTACCATTTAGATTCTACATCTCCTCCGCTAGGGGTTGCTCGCGCATTGCACAGGGCAGAGTGTGTGCGAGCGAGACAGAGAATGAATAGCGTCAGCAGCGCCAGAGGAGGTGGGGGAAGCAACTGAAAATTAATTTCTTCATTTTGGCCATAATAATGATCCGATCTGTACCAGATTTGGCAATCTGGTAGGTATGGTCATTCTCTACGATACTGCGTTTTTAGTTTTATCGTATCTTCAAAATTGTGGATGCCACAGATTTTCGTCCTTTATGAAGGCGGAAGGGGGCGGGGCAAAATTTTGAAATACACTTGTAACAGTGTGATATCACATGAGTCTGGAAACAAAATTTGGTTGCTCTAGCTTTTATAGTCTCTGAGATCCAGGCGCTCATCGGGACGGACAGACGGACAGTCGGACAGACGGACGGACAGACAGACATGGCTCTATCGACTCGGCTATTGATACTGATCAAGAATATATATACTTTATGGGGTCGGAAAATTGTCCTTCTCTGCGTTACACACATCCACTTTTACCACAAATACAGTATACCCCTTAACTCTTTTGAGTACGGGTATAAAAAAAGTTATTCGTTTCCTCACATTTCAATTGGAAACCATCAAATCAATCACGTGTATTGTGAAAATGTTGATTCAATTTCAACAGCATTTGTCTTTAAGGTGGTAAGTTGAACTGTGTAAATTATGTGGATCGTGCATTTGAGGTTAAATTCACCACTCTGTCCACAATCCAAAATGCCTAATGGACGACGTGCGAACATCGGCCGCCGCACAAGACATGCAAGCCAGCAACAAGTGTATTCACAGAACTTAAGCGAAGAAAGACAAAATATAATAAGAGAAAATTCCCGATTGGGACAGCGCGTGAGGACAAGAAGATCATTGGCATCATACAATCGCTTGGCATTCCAATATGATCCCACTGCGAACTAAAGTGATGATGAAAATTTAGATATTGGACCAATGACGACTATATGCCGATATTGCAATGCGTTAAAGTTCAAAAGAGAAACGGCTGGATTGTGCTGCGCAAGTGGAAAAGTCAAACTGGATCCATTACTTACACCACCACAGCCACTGAAACCATTGTTCGATGGAAGTGATCCCGATTCCAGCCATTTTCTTCAACACATCCTTGAATACAATAACTGCTTTCGCATGACTTCCTTTGGAGCTAATATCATTCGAGAAGGCGGCTTCATGCCGACTTGCAAGGTAAAAGATACAACACACATAACCAATCACTCACACCAACACAATGAATTGCAACACGTAACAGTGATCAGCCAGCTCTCACTACGTTCGGACGTGTTTTTCGCTATGTCGCTTCATCATTGCTCGGAATGCAATTCGTACGTCACTGCCGCGCAGCTTCGTTGTTTTGATGCTGTTCGGTGCTCTTCTATATGCCGCCGTGCGTTTCATCTGACGTGCATTGACCTGCATTCAGATGCTGTTAAACTTTTAATAAATCTGCCTAACTTGCTATGGCAATGTGATTACTGTGTAGTTGAAAATGACTCGCATTCCAAAATTGACGAGATAAATGAAAAGGTTCTGAAGCTCGAAGGCCTGTATAGAGATCTAAAGTTGGACTTTCAGGCACTTTCTGACAAGCGGGTGAAGCCTCCAAGGAAGGAGATTAGTAAGCCCTTGCCAACGGCTGATTGGATGTCTCCGGGGTTAGTGGCCGCGTCCGCGGTCACTGAACCAGAATCAGCTGCTACTCTCCCGTCTGAATTGGATGGCTTTGTCACAGTCAGGAGGAAGGAGAGGAAAAATAGAAACAAAAACCCCAAGCGTTTTGTTGTTGTTGCTCCGAGCTGTGAGCAGCTAAACGTCGTTCAGAGCAGCAAATACTTGCATATCGGGAAATTCTCAACCGCAACTGAACCAGAGGCGGTGGTCAAATTTGTTGCCGAAAAGGTGCCGGAATCAAAAATTTCTTGTGCGAAGCGGGTCAAGCGAGATGCCGATTTATCTGCGTTGAAGTTTGTCAACTTCAAACTTGGGATCCCTGAAGCATTCTTCTCTGCTGTCTATGATGGCAAGTTCTGGCCTGCATCAGTAAGGGTTTCCCGTTTTGTGCATCGGCAGAGGCCGGAAGCTGATTTGACTGCAGTTGATCTGCGAGGTATGGTACCGTTGCGGACGTCCACGCCCACCCAGGAAGATCCAGTTCCGTCCACGTCAAAAAACCCTCAGTGAGCGGCGCCTCTGGGTTCATGATCGCCGCTTCTCCAAAAATTATTCTTCCTGCACTTATTCGCGTCTCTGCTATGAGGAACCGCCCGTTGGAGCATTTTTGGAATGCTCTTGCTGCCGCTCTCTTTCGGATCTCACTCTCTTCAGCATCATCATCTCAACAAAGAACGCTATTACATTGCTTCGTGTGCTATGCTTGCGTCGGCGCTGCCCTCGACACTTGGAAAGAGTCAGCAGCCCGGCGTTCGCTCTTTAGTAGAGCACTCTCTTCGGCGTCACTGTCAGCGCTATTGACAAAATTGAATCTCCCTGTTACGTGCCCGCTTAATCTTTGTGATGATGGTGAATGGCTGCTGTTTCGCACGGCACGACTTGGCAGACTTCATATGCCCCTGTGGATCAGTCGGAATTCCCTGCGCATAAATTTCCAAAATATAGCTGGTATGCGCACCAAGGCCCAGGCTGTCTATTTGGCAACCTCTACGTGCGACTTCGATATCATCATATTGGTTGAAACTTGGCTCAACTCAAATTTCTTCGACAACGAGTATTTCGATCCCAGGTGTTTCGTAAGGACAGAGACTGGTCCAAAATGAAGCGCTGCAGAGGAGGTGGGGTCGTTGTGGCTGTTAGACGCACCCTGCGCTGTGATCCGGTTCGTCTGCTGGAAGACGACTCTCTCTTGGATCAGATTGGGGTGTCGGTGGCCAGTCAGTCGGAGACTCTATATATATGCGCATTGTATATCCCACCAAATAGTGGGTATGAAATCTACAAAGCGCACACGCATAACATTGTTAATGTATATAATAATCTTCGAGACGGTCAGCAGCTCTGCGTTGTTGGTGACTTTAACCTGGGCTCGATGGTATGGACCGCCGATCCTCAATCGGCGGCTATGATGCCGAGCAATGTGCACTTGCCGCAAGAAATTCTTTTTATAGATGACTGCTTTAGTATGGGCCTATCCCAAGTCAATAATGTATTCAATAGGTTAAATAAGATACTAGACTTAGTCTTTGTTAGTTCGGATGCCGATTGCTGTGTTACATGCTGCGAACTGCCTATTGCAGAATGCGACATGCATCATATGCCGTTGGTAGTTTCGGCCAAATTCCATCGGTATTCGCCCTGGGCGGAACGATTTTCTGAATATTTGTTTACTGAATGTTATTCGGGATGAATTGTCGAACATAAACTGGGCTTCTGTTTTATTGCATCCTGTGGCTGACGCTTCTTATTGCAGTTTCTTAACTACTATTCGTCGAACTATTGAAAGTAATGCTTCCAAAAGAGTGCATGGCTCCTATAGGCTACCATGGTATACCAAGGGTCTAGGGAGATATAAAAATCTGCGTAACAAATTCTATAAACGTTTTGGTAGGACGCGTGACCCTCTTGACTGGGCGAGGTATGTGCAGAATAAGCGCGAGTTTACTTTTCTTAGTAAATTTTTATATAATCAGTACATTTCTGACGTTGAGAGGGGTCTTAAAATCAATCCCAGGTCGTTTTGGCGCTTCGTAAGCTCCAAAAGATCGACAATCTCTCTTCCGTCTGCTATGAGCTTAGATAATTCGACCGCAACTACTGATGGTGGCATAGCTAATTTGTTTGCTTCTTTTTTCAGTTCAAACTTTGAACCTTATGCAGCTTGGAATGACTCAGTTATACTGAATTCCATCCCTTCGGTGGTTAATATTGGGGAACTGGCTATATCTGACGCTGACATCTTGGAGGCTATATCCGATTTTGACAATTCTGCTAAGCCCGACAGTGATGGCATTTCTCCCTTCCTTCTTCGCAACTGTGGTGTTGCTCTTTGTGATCCTCTCAAAATACTTTTCACAATGTCTCTTACAACGGGTCGTTTCTGTGAGAGGTGGAAGGCTGCTACGATTACGCCAATTTTTAAAAAAGGTGCTAAGACCGAAATCTCCAATTATAGACCAATTGCTAAACTTAGTAATGTGTCGAAGCTTTTTGAGCGAATCCTAGCCAAAAAGATCACTTTCTTCATAAAATCGTATATCAGCCCAAATCAACACGGGTTTATGGCGGGTAGATCCACGACCACTAATCTTGTCACGTTTAGTAATTTTTGCACTCGTGCCTTTGAGTTGCACACTCAAGTTGACGCTGTGTATACTGACTTTGCCAAGGCCTTTGATACAGTTTCTCACAGTGCCCTGATAGCCAAGCTATATCAACTAGGGTTTCATTCCCGCCTGCTCGGTTGGTTTAGTTCTTACCTTGAAAGACGGGAGTATGTGGTCTTGATAAATGGAAAGCGTTCGGACCCATAAGTGGCTACTTCCGGCCTTCCTCAGGGAAGTGCACTTGGTCCCCTGCTGTTCTTAATATTTATCAATGAAATTTGTCTCAGCATTCAAAACTCTGAGTATCTGCTTTTTGCTGATGATTTAACAATTTTTCGTGCTGTCAAAACCGTAGGCGACAGCATCCTGCAGCGTGATCTGGATGGAGTTTCTCGCTGGTGCAGACTTAACTCGCTTCCTCTCAAAATTGGCAAATGTTCCTCTGTCTCTTTTAGCAAGAGTATCTTCAATGTGCTGACCTCATATACAATAGATGGCCAACCGCTTTTAAAGCAGACGGAGATACTTGACCTAGGGGTCTTGTTCGACTCAAAACTTCTCTTTATTGAGCATCTGAATTTTATTCTGCCAAAGGCCTACGCTATGTTCGGCTTTGTTAAGCGCAATGCATCCCTCGTTCCTTGTACGGTTTCTCTCCCCCTGCCGTCGTATGAGCGCAGATGTCGTCTCGTGCACCTCTCCTCTCTCGAGGATCGTAGGACCATCGCGGCACAGATATTTCTGTATGACCTAATAGTTAATAATATTGATAGCCCAGACTTGCTTGGTAGGATAGGCTTTAGTGCGCCTGCCAGGAGCCTAAGAATACATGCACCTTTTGTGATTGATCGGCATCGGACCAACTATGGCAATAATGAGCCCATCTCCAGGGTTCTCCGCCAACATAATGCACTGCCAGCAGGGATGCGGTTGGACTTTTGTCAGGGAAAAGGAGCCGTCAGACGGATACTTTCCGATTTTTTTCTATTTCATGTTTGATTTGTTATATTTTGTTTTTTGTATAATGTAAGTTAGAGTTAAGTTAGTTTAGCCAGTTAAGGATTTTAAATCTGTTGACGAATATAAATATAAATAAAACTACATATACACCACACACTACACCATCACACGATCAGAAGTTACACCGTATTCTTCAACAAATGATTGTTTGCAATTACAGATACAAGGACAAATATATCATTTGCATGGTTTAATGGTGCCAACACCAGATGAACCGCATCAATTTGTGCAAATATATTTCATTTCGTCGATGGTGGATCAGCTGAATGTGCGGTGCAATATACAGGGAACACAACAGTTAAAGAGACGAATTATTGAACAGTTGCAAGCATTTTTCACGCTAATAGTGCTGTGGTTAATATGTTGAAAACAGCATTGGAACGAATGCCATCGGATACGCAAAAATTTGTCATAAGAGCGGATTGTACCCCAACAAGTGAACATTTGCGAAGATTCAATGCACCCTCCGTTAATGATGTTGCTGCAATTATTCTTGGCGATCCAACTAAATCGCGAGACATTGTCGTTCAGCGAAGAAGCAATATCATGCATCGTGTAAACGAGACACATCGTTTGTACGATGCGTTACAATATCCAATCATTTATTGGCAAGGGCAAGACGGATACGACATCACGTTGAAGATGGTCGATCCAATTACAGGTACAATATTCACACAATAATTATTGCTATTATTGCTATTATTGGTTTCCATTAACAATTCATTTAATTTTGCATTTTCAGGCGTATCAACGAATAAAAATCTAAGCGCAATGAATTACTATGCGTATCGTATGATGATTCGTACACATGAGGAGAATGTCATTCTAAAGTGCCGTCGGCTATTCCAGCTATTCGCTGTCGACATGTATGTTAAAGTCGAGACCGAACGTTTAGCGTTCATCCGATTCAATCAGGCAAAGCTACGATCTGAGGACTATATACACTTGCGTGATGCTATTCATTCAGATGGTGATGTTCAGAATATTGGACGTCTGACGATTCTCCCATCATCTTATATCGGAAGCCCACGCCACATGCACGAATACGCTCAAGACGCTATGACGTACGTGCGAAATTATGGAACTCCGGATTTATTTATTACGTTCACATGCAATCCGAAGTGGACGGAAATTGAACGTGAGTTGGAACCGGGCCAAAAACCGCAAGATCGCCATGACATAATCGCCAGAGTATTTCAGCAAAAACTCAAGGTTATGATGGATGTGCTTACTAAGTATCGAGTTTTTGGTGACACACGTTGATATGTACTCGGTGGAATGGCAGAAGCGTGGACTACCGCATGCTCATATCCTAATTTGGTTGTTGAACAAATTACATTCAAATGAAGTGATTGTTTGTGTTAACGTCAGACCAAAAAACAAAAAATGTGGTTTACCAAAGAGCACTTCAATGAAACGGATAATTTGCGAACACGCATAACGCTTCGATTCAGTATTTACTTTGGATTCACTTTCATTTACTTAGAGAAGTTCAACTAAATAACACTTCATTTTTGTAATCGAAATGAATTCATTACTGTTGTGAAATGAAATAAAATTTTTCCTTTTCAAATATAAAACAACAAAAATTGTTCTTCATCTTTTAATCACCAAACGAAATGTTACATAAAACGAAGCCATCTGGTGGCGAAACGGAGTTCGCCGGGTTTGCTAGTACATTAATATTTTTACTTACAAATTTTGGCTTGATGGAAAAAGTGTAACGTCCGTAACAGAAAAATATTTATTTTCAACGGGACTACTTCTCCTCCTTTTCTTTGCTGTATTAATATGGTCATATGTTACACTTAATTTATTGTATATAAACTTTTTTTGTTTATTATGCAAAATTCGCTAAAAACAAAATAGTGCAAATGCATGCAGTCTCAAAGTCGACTTCCATATATAGCCCATATATTCTTGATCAGCATCAATAGCCGAGTCGATAGAGTTATGTCTGTATGTCCGTCCTGATGAGCGCCTAGATCTCAGAGACTATAAAAGCTAGAGCAACGAAATTTTGTTTCCGACTCATGTGATATCACACTGTTACAAGTGTATTTCAAAATTTCGCCCTGCCACCTTCCGCCTTCACAAAGAACGAAAATCTGTGGCATCCACAATTTTAAAGATGCGATATAACTAAAAACGCAATATCTGGTACAGATCGAATCATTATTATAGCCAGAATGCTTTCAGTTTCTTCCCCCATCTCCTCTGGCGCTGCTGACGCTATTCATTCTCTTTCTCGCTCGCACACACTCTGCCCTGTGCAGTGCGCGAGCGCCATCTCGCAGAGGAGATGTAGAACCTAAATGGTAGATGTAGAATATTTGTTCTAGATGTATAATCTACATTTTATATGTAGTTAACAGATGTAGCAAAAACATGTAAAATATTTAAAAATTCTATTAAAATTTTAATCATAAGCTCACAAACTTATATATTGACTGAGTGTATTTCAAAATTTCGCCCTGCCACCTTCCGCCTTCACAAAGAACGAAAATCTGTGGCATCCACAATTTTAAAGATACGATATAACTAAAAACGCAACAGATCGGATCATTATTATAGCCAGAATGCTTTCAGTTTCTTCCCCCACTATAAAAGTAGTGTCGCGACTAGAAGCGACTCACATGTTCCTTCTCATTTTATTTTTGTTTTAGTCATGTTTTCTTTCGCGAAGTGGTTTTCGCGGCGATCAATTTAAACTCATATTTCAGCGAAAGTTGAGGTACTATGTTCATGCAAATTTCTATACATATTGTGCATTGATGTCTCTTTAAAATGATAATAGTTATAGTTATTCGTAGTTTTTTTAAAATTGAAATAAGACCATATTCGCACGGGACATGTCGCACGGGAGAAAAATTCCTAGGTTCATAATAGTTAAAAAGATACCGTTAGCAGTGGTTCAAGCATTTTTTCGTATTATTTAAGATAGTCTTATACGTTAGAAAGATTATGGGGAACAACTTTTCTCAAGAATGTACTTTTTTATATGAGATAATTGTAATAGAAAACATGGCTAAGCCCAAACAAAAAATGCCAAAAAGTTAAAAAGTGAATTATTGCTTATTTGAATAGGTTTTTACATCAAAATTAATGAAATTATATGTCTATTGGGTTAATCAGTTGTCGTTCATTAAATTTAGACCATAATATCGTATCAGAATCATATGGAAATGTTTTTTCATAGACATTTAATTTTTTGGTCTCGGTGGACCTCGTCAGAGAAATGCCCATATCAAAAAAATATATGCAACAAATATGCAAAAAATATATGCCAAAAATAAGCAAAATATACAAAAAAATAAGCAAACGAATTTCATCGAAAAATTGAATTCCACTTTTTAAATTAAAGTGCGAGAAATACAGATGCATTTTTTTTGTTCGGTTAAGGCCTGTCTCCAGCAGCGCGGAAAATTCCTTCCAGGAATTTGTTAGTTTTTCCGTGAGGGTGTGGAACATAGCTAAAACAGGGTTGATGAATCAGCTGTGTTTGTAAACAGTGCCGATTGTGACATTCAAATAAAATTAAAAAACGAGAAGGAACGTAGTCGCTTTTAGTCGCGACTCTACTTTTATACTCGTACTCCAGTATATAAATTATAGCTTAGATTGAAATTAAAAAAAAATTTTAATTTTACATTTTACATTTTTTGCTACATTTGTCAACTACATCTACATGTAAAATGTAGATAATACATCTAGAACAAATATTCTACATATACATTTGATTCACTGTAGTCGATTGCACGGGCAGAGTGTGTGGCGACAGACAAGAATAGCGTCAGCAGCGCCAGAAGAGGTGAAGCAACTGAAAATTAATTTTCTTTTTCTGGCATAATAATGATCCGATCTGGTTCAGATTCGGCAATCTGATAGATATGGTCATTCTTATCTGCGTTTTAGTTTTATCGTATCTCAAAATGGATGAAGATTTCGTCCTTTGGAGTGGGCGAAATTTTGAAATACACTGTAACAGTGTGATATCACACGAGTCTGGAAACAAAATTTGCTGCTCTAGCTTTTATAGTGTCTGAGAACTAGGCGTCAAACAAGACGGACAAACGGACGGACGGACGGACAGACAGACACGGCTCATCGACTCGGCTATTGATACTGATCAAGATATATATACTTTATGGGTCGGAAAATTTTCCTCTCTGCGTTACACACATCCACTTTTACCACAAATACAGTATACCCCTTAACTCTTTTTGAGTACGGGTATAATTAAAAGATGCACTCTGACGATGAAATTATTGTTTTGGTAAGGGGCATATATTGTTGAAAGAAAAAATAAAATAATTTGTATACCCGTACTCAAAAAGAGTTAAGGGGTATACTGTATTTGTGGTAAAAGTGGATGTGTGTAACGCAGAGAAGGAAAATTTTCCGACCCCATAAAGTATATATATTCTTGATCAGCATCAATAGCCGAGTCTCTGTCTGTCTGTCCGTCTTGATGAGCGCCTCGTTCTCAGAGACTATTAAAGCTAGAGCAACGAAATTTTGTTTCCATACTCATGTGATATCACACTGTTACAAGTGTATTTCAAAATTTCGCCCCGCCCCCTTCCGCCTTCACAAAGGACGAAAATCTGTGGCAGCCACAATTTCGAAGATACAAAAAAACTAAAAAGGCAGTATCGTAGAGAATGACCATATCTATCAGATTGTCGAATCTGAATCAGATCGGATCATTTGTATAGCCAGAACAAAGAAATTAATTTTCAGTTGCTTCCCTGGCGCTGCTGACGCTATTCATTCTCTGTCTCGCTCGCACACACTCTGCCCTGTGCAATGCGCGAGCAACCCCTAGCGGAGGAGATGTAGAATCTAAATGGTAGATGTAGAATATTTGTTCTAGATGTATAATCTACATTTTAGATGTAGATGTAGTTAACAGATGTAGCAAAAAAATGTAAAATTAAAATTTTTTTTTTAATTTTCATTATAATCTCACAAATTTATATACTGACTGAGTACGGGTATAAAAGTAGAGTCGCGACTAGAAGCGACTCACGTTCCTTCTCGTTATCTTTCTTTTTGGTTTTGCGCACAGTTTTTGCCTCCATCATGTACCATTCACTTCAGGAATAATTGTTGAACATATATTCCTGAGCTGGGTGTCAGGAATGTCCTAGTCCACATACGGTCCCGATAGCCAACTATCGATGTATGTAAATCTGTAGATTCCGCTTGCTGGATGCACACACCAGGAAAATGTAAACGATAAATTCCTGCCACAGTTTTTTATATAAAGTTTGACAGGAATTTTTCGATTCCGCGGTGTTGGATACTATGCTTTATTTTTGCATATTTATTGTATATTTTGCATATTTTTCCATATGTTATGCATATGCATTTTATGCAAATATGCAAAAAAATGTTAAATATGCATATAGTTTTCAACTCTACTTTTAATGAAAATAACTTTGGTGTCATTGGAATTATCCTATCTTAATCCTTCGAAAATATGCAAATATGCAAAATCCGAGGTCTAGTCATAATGGTAAAACAATTTTGAAAATCCGACTTATTTCTACAACTTGCAGTGCGTACGACTGTTCCATTTGGCTTCAGAGAAATTACCATACTTTTATGTATTGCAACTTTTAAAATGTTTGTGCAGGTGAAGGTGCCAGGGTACATAGTTCAGAATAAATGAAAACATCCCGAAATGATCCGGGAATAATACAAATAAATGCGCTAGATCAGAATGGATTGGATGACAGATGCCTCTGTTGCACGGTAAAGTACATTATTAGCGTGGTGAAAAAACAGTTTCATTGAAAATATTTATTTCCTATTTAAATAACATTGTTAGGCCATTGCACTTTTTTGACTTTGTTTGCATTCATTCTCGGTCAAATTTCTCCGTTCTTAATGCTCAATGCTATAAAAATTACCTATCTCGATGCAGAATACGCTTTTCACAGGATCCCAAATAGTTTTACAGCTTCGTAAATAGTAAGCGTAGAACGTCCGCACATCCATCCTCGCTATCATTTCTAAATATGACGGCAAACAATGATCAGGCAATCGCCGATCTTTTTGCCCAATTTTTCCAAACAACCTATTCCCTTGACAGCTACTCTGGTCAGCCGTATCCATACAGTTTACCAAGGTCGAATGGCATTTTCAGCCCCTTATTAAATGAAAGTTCACTGCTTCATGATCTTCGACTGGTTAAGCCGGTGTTTTCACCAGGTCCTGACGGAGTTCCCGGCTGTGTACTCAGGTACTGTGCCGACGCTCTGTGTGGACCCCTGCTTAAACTATTCACCCTATCCATTAATTCTTCATGATTCCCCCCGATCTGGAAGGAATCTTTTATTATTCCTCTCCATAAGAAAGGTAGCAAGTCTGATGCTAATAATTATAGAGGTATATCTAAGTTATCCGCTATTCCTAAAATGTTTGAAAAATTTTAACTCCGCAGTTGCAACATCTCTGCAAATCACTTATATCTCCATCTCAGCACGGATTTATAAAGCGACGATCAACAACCACAAATTTATTAGAGTTTACATCTTTTATCATTAAAGGCTTCCAAGGTAACTTTCAGACGGATGTTATCTACACTGATTTCAGTAAAGCATTCGACTCTGTAAACCACTCCCTTCTAGCACAAAAACTTGACCTTTTAGGGTTTCCACTTAATCTTTTGAGATGGATTTCCAGCTACCTTCGTTCTAGGTCTCAACGAGTCCTCTTCAAAAACTCCTTCTCTTCACCTGTTAAGGTTACGTCTGGAGTACCACAGGGCAGCCATCTAGGCCCCCTACTTTTCACACTCTTTATTAATGACCTGCCTTCAGTATTAACAAATTCTCGAGTACTCATGTATGCGGATGATGTTAAACTCAGTGTCCAGTACAAGGACATTTCATTTCACTCTCGCTTGCAATCCGATCTCAATAACTTTCAGTCATGGTGTTGTGCAAATATCTTACACCTAAATGCCTCGAAATGCAAAGTTATGACATTTTATCGATCCAGCCCCATGTTGGCTCCTTACACCCTCTGCGGTGGTTCTCTTGATAGAATTACATTGGTTGATGATCTTGGTGTTAAACTAGACTCCAAGTTAAAGTTTTCTGAACAAAGGAGTTTGATGATCCCTACATAACGAAGACTCTCAATATCTCGCTTGTTCGTCCGATTTTAGAGTACGGCTCTTGTGTATGGTGCCCCCAGTACAAAGTACACCAGGACCGTATAGAATCAGTCCAGAAAAACTTTTACTTTTTGCTCTGCGTGGCCTCAACTGGGATGCAGATGTGAGACTGCCATCCTACCCTCGTAGATTGCTTTTTAGGGTCTTATGCTCGGACTATAATTCTCTCTACCTTATAATACCCACCACTAATTCCCTTCCTCTTCTTAAATCACTAATATTAACATACCATTCCCGTAATTAGTACTATTTCTTGGCTATCTTTGCATGTTTAGCTCTTGAGTTGTGTTTAGCTCTAATTTTCCTCGAATATTAGTCTAACCTCTATCTTTCCTGCATGTTCGCGATCGGTTCGGTAACACGCGTCGCGCGTCATGCGGCAGCGCCCCGGTCGGTTGGGCGGGGCTGCGATTCTAGCCTGGGTTCCGCGCGTAACAGGCTTCGACTTGGTGTCGCATGGGCCACTTGATGGTGCAGTCATTGCATATCAACGTCCAGACAAAAAAATTGCCCCTAATCTTGCCCCTCCTCTGAGAGCTTCCACCCCCACAGACGCATCCAGCACCGCATTGTTGTGAAAAAAGTGCTTGGAGAAGTAGAACAAATCTTAGTTATAGAGAGAACAATTGAGAGACTTTGGAGCAAACAGGACAGAATATACAGAGGTCTTTGAACGAACGATTAGCAGTTAATGGGTGGCTGGCTATTGAGTGGCTATTAAACGCGTGGAATAGATGGTGATGAATGGCAATGCCAAACTACCGAACAGTTTATCACATGAATATTCCAATGGAGATACGACTGTTGTGCAGTCTTCGCAGGATTTTAGATTGGAGTACCAAAAGCTATAACGGGAGGGAGAGATGGAGAGCAAAAAGGAAGTAAAGCATGTAAACGCACCTGCATGTGCTCCTTCTGCTGCTTGGTGACAATGCTGGTGGTGCGTATAGTGGCGAAGTTATTTGGGCCGTGATCGTTGACCGCATTGGATATGGCTTGCTGCGAGGAGGCCGAAGAGGCTGCATAAACGGCTGCCTGGGCGGCAGGAGTTGTCAGATAGCGCGGCTGGCATACGATGGGAGGCATACGATCAGCTCCAGGGCCGGACGTCGGCGACCTCCACTGCTGCTTCCAGTGCCATGACCTATTCCGCTAAGATGCGTGATCACGGAAAGCGTCGGGGCGGGCGCTGGCACGACAGATGCCGAGTTAGTTGGCGTCACATTGTTGTTCATGCTGTGCATGATGTTGGGCAACGGTGGTCGATTACGATGTCGCGATGAGTTCCGCGAAGCGGCGCCGACTGAAACCTGTTGCAGTCCACCGCCACCACTTGGCCTGCTGGGCTGGGACTGCTGTGAATGATAGTGATGATGCATAGCAACTACCACTGCAGCAGCTGCCTGCTGATGATGGTGCGCAGCGATATTGTGATGATTCTGTGCCACAGTCGGTATGGAATTTGATGATGAGCTCTGCAAGAGGAGACATATGAAAATGATTGGAATTCAGACCAGGACTAGAGACAGTGGGGCTGCGGATAGGCATACCTGACTACTTGCTGCTGATACGCCAACAGAGTGTATGGAGTGTTCCGAAGTAATACTATTGCTCTTGCTGCTGTCGCCGCCGACATGATCGTCCTGTTGGTCATCGGCATCGCCCATGGCACTCTCTGTCTCGCACGTGTCCACCATGAGTATCTTTTTCATCTTGCGGTAGTTGAGGTTATCCAATTCGCGCACGGCCGACTTGGTGCGAGCTATTAGTTCTAGCAGGACCGTATCGGAGCGCGGTCGTGTAACATACTCATGCAACAAGAGCTCTTCCGAAGAAGGACGCTCGGGAGGCATCTTTTTGAGGCACAACTCGACAAATCTACAGAACGCATCTGACCAGTCATTCTTCTAAAGCAGTAAAGAAATTCTTGAATTATTGATATTTTGTGGAAAAGTCTTCCTTTTGGACATGAGAAAGGATTAACTACATAAGCTACTAAATTTATGATGTATAACGCTTATCCAATTTCTAACTGCATTTATATGAGGGCGGATCAATAAGTCCGTGACCTTTTGAATTTCCCGCCTCTTAATTGATATACATAGCAGTACTTTTTCTGTCAGAGGCATCTAATAACTGATTCCTGTCAAAACTTGAAGAAACTGCGCCAGTTTGTTTTTGTGGTTTACAGCCATTGATAGCTAGCTTTCTCGTGCTTTGAAGAAAAAATGTGAAGAAGTGAATTTCGTGTTTTTAATCAGCATTATTTGTTTTCGGTAAAAAACCACCACTGAAACCAAGGAAATACTATTTGATAAAAAAAACGACAGCACTTGGTCAAGAATATATTATTTTCCATCAGGACAATGCAGTGCAAACATTTGCATTTTCCATTGCAAAAATCCATGAATTAGGCTTCGAATTTCTCCGACACTAGGGACTATTTCTTGTTTCCAAACCTAAAGAAAAAGCTCGCCGGAAAAAGATTAGAGTCCAATGATGAAGTCTCACAAAAAATGCCTATTTTGAGGACCTCGAAAAATACTATTTTTTGGACGGGATAAAAAAAAGTGGGGGAAGGCTAGAAAATGTATATAGAGCTAAAATAAGACTACGTTGAAAAATCAAATGATTGTTTATCCAAAAACCAGTATCGGCCAAAAAAAACAATTGCGGATGCAGTCAAAAACAAACGGCAACTACTGGCAACCGTGCGAGAACGATAGTAGACAGGCGGTGGTACCTGTCCCCGCTTGTGGGATCGCACGCTCGACCCTAAACGCACTAAGACTCTTCTGAGTGATCTCGACGGCGGTTGTGAAGCCCAACTTTTTGCAAGTCTATCGAACAGAGCTGGGGCTTCTGGGGCTTTTGGTGAAAACTTAGATAAAGATGAACGCACACGTCCATATTTTTTAAGACGTTTTACTTACCGGAAGCATTGGTGACTCATTTTGGGCAATGTGATACAGTGCGGACATGGCATTCATGTTGAAGTAGGGCGGCTTTCGTTCAGCCAACTCTATGCAGGTGATGCCCAGAGACCACACGTCCACCTTGCCATCGTACTGGCCCTCGTCCATAGCCAGGATAACCTCGGGAGCCATCCAATAGGGGGTACCGACGAAGCTGTTGGCGGGGCATTTGATGGCCGCACTACCGAAGTCAGCCAGTTTAACGATGCCGTTGTCTGTTAGTAGGATGTTTCCAGCCTTTATGTCACGGTGAATGCGACCAAGGGAGTGCAAATAACTCAACCCACTGAGTACACCCAGGCAGATGGCAGCGATTTCGTCCTCGTGCAGAGGTTTCTTGTGCACCTCGATAATATCCGAGGCGGAACCCACACAGTACTCCATCACTAGCCAGGCAGTTGACTCGCGTAGGTAGCAGCCTTTGTATTCAATAGTATTCGGATGATTCAACTGACGTAGGAAACTGAATGATGTTAAGGAGTTCATAAATTAGCGAAACTAAATTTGAGTTTTAATTTTTACCGGATCTCTTTGAGTATGTCCTGCCACTTCTCTTGACTTTGTTTACCCGTATACGACATCTTTTTGATGGCCACAATCTCCTTGGTGAGATTGCAACGGGCATAGTAAACGGCACCAAACGATCCATGGCCGATCTCGCGCAAATCCTCAAAAATCTTCTCCGGATCATGCTTGTTGAATAGATCGGCTATTTCCGGATCTTTAAGACTTCCAGGGCGTACCGAAGGCATAGCTGTCTATCATACTCCAGCCACCCAGCTCCAACTCACTCAATATTGGTCTCTATCACGACTTTTTTTTTTCTTTTTATTTATGTCTGCAAAGAAAAAGGAATATGATCCTGAAATTTAGTCAAGGTGGAAAAAAACCAATTTCACTACATACAGGAAATATAGTTTAATGTTATCAAATCTTGCTCTTTGTTCCCCTGATTTTACTGCGCTTCATTAATTAACCTTATTAGAAGGAACTCAAGTCTAGGAAAAGCGGTTGGGATATCAACCTACAAAGGTAAGAGTTTTCAGTGTTGACCACGTATGGAAATCAAATTGAGTGATTCAAGGCTTAGGTCGTCTACATTTTCCTCACATTCTGACATACATCTTTCAACATTGCCCAAGCAGCACGCCCCACTTATCAAAAATATTTGTATTGTTGGATTTATAATGTTATTATATTTTTTTGTTTTGTTCTGGCTTACTAAGTTGCGGCGCTTTAAAAATGTAATACCGACGAAGATTAAACTGTTTTGCCTTACATAAACCGTTCTAAAAATGTCGATAATTTGATTGAATAAACGAGAAGGAACGTGAGTCGCTTCTAGTCGCGACTCTACTTTTATACCCGTACTCAGTCAGTATATAAATTTATGAGCTTATGATTGAAATTAAAAAAAAAATTTTTAATTTTATATTTTAAATTTTTTGCTACATTTGTTAACTACATCTACATGTAAAATGTAGATAATACATCTAGAACAAATATTCTACATCTACCATTTAGATTCTACATCTCCTCCGCTAGGGGTTGCTCGCGCATTGCACAGGGCAGAGTGTGTGCGAGCGAGACAGAGAATGAATAGCGTCAGCAGCGCCAGAGGAGGTGGGGGAAGCAACTGAAAATTAATTTCTTTATTTTGGCTATAATAATGATCCGATCTGGTTCAGATTCGGCAATCTGATAGATATGGTCATTCTCTACGATACTGCGTTTTTAGTTTTATCGTATCTTCAAAATTGTGGATGCCACAGATTTTCGTCCTTTGTGAAGGCGGAAAGGGGCGGGGCGAAATTTTGAAATACACTTGTAACAGTGTGATATCACATGAGTCTGGAGAAAAAATTTCGTTGCTCTAGCTTTTATAGTCTCTGAGAACGAGGCGCTCATCAGGACGGACAGACGGACAGACGGACGGACGGACGGACAGACAGACATGGCTCTATCGACTCGGCTATTGATACTGATCAAGAATATATATACTTTATGGGGTCGGAAAATTTTCTTTCTCTGCGTTACACACATCCACTTTTAGCACAAATACAGTATACCCCTTAACTCTTTTTGAGTACGGGTATAAAAAGTAAAGAGTACACGTGACCGGCTAGCGGCCATATGCCTCGACATAGTCTGTAGTTTTGAATAGATGCGATCATGCTCTGGCAAAAGAAACGGAATTTCATAAAAGGGCTGCGTTTGCCCATGTTGCAGATCCAAAAAAAAAAACAAACACACACATATTGCTAAGTGTTGGACGCGGGGGCGTGCGTTCGACCATTCGCGCTACCGATAAAGTAACCTTTAGAAATCTTCAAGGTACATGAACGAACTTAAATTGTTCAGTTTGGAGCATTTATTATTATAAAAAAAATTCTTTTTAATTTGTTTGTTTGTTTCCCATAATTTTTGTATAAACACGCCTTATTTTCATGAGCACAGTCTTGCACAAAGAGCAGCCATGTCGCTCTCACAAAGACGGTTTACAAATACACACTAGCGTGGTCATACATCAATATAAGTATGCATGCGCATAAATACGTAAATATCTATATTCGCTTGCTGGACGGTTGTTGTTTTGCATTATATATTACTTTTCAGACAATCATAAAACCAGACAGAACACAAAATTATAAACACAAAAAAAGGGTCTCGACGTCATCAGCGATGCGGCTTTTCTTATTTTAGCTGTTTGTTTAATGACGTTGCGATAGCATTTGTAAATTATCATGTATGAATTATCTGCAACGATGTAAAACGCTGAATTGTGTTATTTCTATACAGTTTCACATCGTAAAAATTGGTTTATGCACGATACACAGTTTCTGTCTCATACGTAGTGGCACATCGAGAGCAAATAAATATACATATGTACATACACATACAACTGCAATGTATTTAGATTATTTGCAGTGTCCCAGCTGTTGTTACAACTTAATCGCGTCAAATTGTTTGGTGAGTGTTATCACAAGCATTACACAATTCAAATTTGAGCAAGTTTAAGCCATTTTTCTATTTGGTGGCCGTTGCCATTTTCACTTAGACGAAAAAAAAAAACAGGAAAAAGAAAAGTATGTACGTACAAACACACGCATACACAAAGAAATAAAATATGCTTTATATATATATATGCATATATATGGTTTTTTTGGATTCAGCCGCTTACATTTTGCAATTAGTAAATTTTTCCTAATTTATCAGCGCCGATATTTTTTTCGAGTAAATAAGCATTTTTATTTAATGACTGGTTTCCCGCTGCTGTTATTTGCTTTATCGCTTTACATCTTCGCATTTGAATATCATTTGAATGTGTCAATTCCGGATAAGATAGGTTCAATTTGTTTGGCACTTCGAATTTCCTTTAATTTCCAATTTCCGTTTACTTGATTTTTTAATTAAATTGTATAAAGTTCACACACACATAGCACAAAGAAGAAGAAGATGAGAATAGAGAGAGAGAGAGATCTGAGAACAATCGATACACCTATCGATAGACGATCTTAATTTCAATATAAGCCTAGTACTCAGATAAGCTTAAAGGCTGCTTGTGTCGTTATGACATTAGACTTTGCTAACTTTGCTGCGAAGACAGATCTGTCCGTTTTTAAACTGCTTTACTATTCGACATGTATATATTTGAAAAAATTTGAACGATGTGGCATAGCACACGGTGTGCCAACTATTTTAAAAGAAGCAACATTTTCGATATTGGTGGTTACGCCAACAAGATTTTAAGAACTGGATGTGCCGCAACGAAGGTGATATAAATAAAGCACATTTTAAATGAAATATAAATTAAAAAATACACCAATTCTGTGCACTTATGTATGTATATGTTTAGGGCTACAAAATAGACATGTACAGATTGCATTGCATTGCGTGAATAGCAATGACATACAAACATACATAGAATAAATTTTGGACCAATTTAATAACAGCTACCTTATGAGGTGTAAAAATATAGACTGCACTTTTCACACTGGCGACCATCCACCATCCGTTTCAGGGATGGTCCGTAGGGTTTTGCCGTTCCGAAAATTTCCCAGGTGTGCATGCTCTACGGTAACACTGCTCAGCCAGCTGTGTTGTGTTCACAAATTTGTTTAAGCCTAGTACTCAGTGCCGAAAAAACACCTCGCGAACAGAATCAGGGTTGATATTCGTATAAAACCGATAAGAAATTTTGTTGGTCGAAAACTGTTTTTATACCCGTACTCAAAAAGAGTTATAGCCTGTTTACACCGAAGCGCATCATTGGATTTTTCCGTTAAACGGAACATGCGACAATGATGCCCATAAGAGCCCTGTGGATAGAAGAAGACAATCATTTGGCCGCATGTTTAATCATGCGGCGCATCATTGGGTAGTGTTGCCGTATTCTGTCTAGTATTTTTACAAAATACTGAAATTATTCAGGGTATCGACGGGGTATCGACAGCAAACAGCTGTGAATTAGTAAATTATATTTAAAAGAAAAGGGAAATATGAGCGCTGAAAAAAAAAAAAAAATTGGTCAGAAAAGGCGGAAAATTTGTTGATAGACTCGTGGGCGGATAATATTGAGGATTTGCGTGGGGTGTGCAAGAACACCCACATTTACGAGGAGATGGCAGAGGAATTGAAAGAGCAATGCTATGATTTCTCTCCAATAGAAATAAAAACAAAGAATTTTCGCCGGAAATATGTGTAAGTACTACAATTATAAGTGCATTGGGAAGATAATACATCCCTTTCCAGATTGGAGAAGTCAAAGACGGGACCAAGCGGAGGTTCTCCATCTCAGTGGGTGCATTTTGATAAGGTGGCCCAAATACTAGGGAGTTCAAAGGCAGTAAACTTCCTGTCAGAAATTGAAGAAAGCACAAGTAATTAAAACACGTAGTTAAAAATGGTTTTTATAATTATCTTTATTTAAAATTCAGCTTCAGTAAACTCAAATGAGTCGTTCTCATTGAACGAGAACAGTTCCTGGGCCTCACCAGCAGAGGAGCCAGCTGCAAAAAGAAAAAAGGAAATTTTGAACGGGAGGAAATTGTCCAGGAATTGCGGGCTAGCAACGAGTCATCCAGAATGGCTGCAGAGAGTCTGGCGGTGATTGCTGAGGAGTCGAGGCGCCGTGGCGACCAAGTCGCTGTACAGAAACAGTTCCTAGATCTGCTTAAAAATAAGTAAATAAACCTACCAAAATATAAAGATATTGCCTTTCTTATTTGCTCTGCTTCCCTCTTTCGATCGCCCGGCGTGAAGTCTAGGCATGGTTGCTCTCTGGCACTCAACGCATGCTCAGCGGGGGCTACATCTTGTGGCAGGTTTCCATCTCCACTCGCACTTATAAAGTTGTGCAAAACACACGCACACTTAATAATTGCTTTCGCATTCATTGAAGAATTCTCGATTCCTTTCCCCAGTCGTCGAAACCGTACCTTTAAGTGACCAAAGGCGTTCTCTACAACTCGCCTGCACTTGGAGAGATGATAATTAAATTCTTTCTCTTCCAGCGGTGCGGAAGTTGAAAATGGATAGGGCTTCATGAGGGTCTTTGAGAAACGGAATGCCGAATCTCCCAAAATGGAAACGGGAACCGAAACTCCGCCTATGTCCTTCGCATTATCCTCAAAGATGCCCGTCGAATCAATTAAATGCTTTAATTGTGACTGCTCAAACACTTGCGAGTCATTGCATCTGCCAGGTGCACCAACATTGATGTATTTAAATCGATATCTACGAATAAACAACAGATTTAAGTTATGTTTACGTCAAAGTGTTATAAAAACAAACTTGTGGTCTACCAAGGCCAATAGTAGTATTGAATACCAGCCTTTATAGTTGTAAAAGTCCACGGCATCACTTTTCGGTGGGCTAATTTCGATGTGGGTACCATCTGAAAGACACAAGTCCATTACAATAAGCTATTACACGGCAAGTTAAAAAAATTGTCAACCTATTGCTCCAAAACATTGAGGAAATCCCATCTGTTGAAAGCCTTCCACACACTCCTCTACATTCTTCTGAGTTAAGAAATCGGACGGAAAATAGTCAGGCGACAGAGCTTTCCATACAGCCAAACAAAAGTCCCTAAATATCATACACACCGAAGCTTTCGATACCCCGAAGAGTCTTGCTACAGTGCGGTATTCTGCCGATGATCCTAGCGTGAACAGGGCGATGGCTACCCGCCCTTCCAGTGGAATACACGGCCTAAAATTGGTATCCTTCTTGGCCATTGACGAAAGCCTTCCAACCAGGTCATCGAAAGCGCTCCGACTCATGCGAAACTGTTCTTTGAAGAACTCCTCGCTATTGGACGGAACATCCAGCTCGAAAAACTGGCCAAACCGTTCCTAAAAATTAATATTAAGATAAGTCTGATTGCAAACAACAAAATGGTAACACAAATACTTACAAGTGTCCACAGAGATCTTTTGGGATGCACTGACTCAAGCTTAAAAAGTGCCACCTTAAAATTTAACTCGGCAGCACGCAATTTTTGTTCGGTGAAGCCAACGATAGCTTCACTTGCTGTGGAGTCCTCCTGTACAAGCTCAATAAACATTTGGGTGCTCGTAGTGAAACACCCAAATGCACCATTTTCCACATTTAATAAATCACTCTTTATCTTTCAATTTCAATAAAAATACTTTTACTCTCTTCTTCTTGCTCACCGAGTTTGTTTACATTTGTAGGCCGAACAGCTGACAAATGCTGCGAAAAATGATGCGGCTTTGGTGTAAACGCCTCGCATCATTTTTCCGCACCTTCGCCAATGATGCGGCAGTGTAAAAAGGCTATTAAGGGGTATACTGTATTTGTGGTAAAAGTGGATGTGTGTAACGCAGAGAAGGAAAATTTACCGACCCCATAAAGTATATATATTCTTGATCAGTATCAATAGCCGAGTCGATAGAGCCATGTCTGTCTGTCCGTCCGTCTGTCCGTCCCGATGAGCGCCTGGATCTCAGAGACTATAAAAGCTAGAGCAACGAAATTTTGGTTCCAGACTCATGTGATATCACACTGTTTTTCACCCCGCCCCCTTCCGCCTTCACAAATAACGAAAATCTGTGGCATCCACAATTTTAAAGATACGATAAAACTTAAAACGCAGCATCGTAAAAAATGACCATATCTATCAGACTGCCGAATCTGAGTCAGATCGGATCTTTATTATAGCCAGAATGAAGATACTAATTTTCAGTTGCTTCCCCCACCTCCTCTGGCACTGCTGACGCTACTCATTTTCTTTCTCTCTCGCACACACTGCGCTGTGCAATGCGCGAGCAACCCCTAGCGGAGGAGATGTAGAATTTAAATGGTAGATGTAGAATATTTGTTCTAGATGTATTATCTACATTTTACATGTAGACGTAGTTAACAAATGTAGCAAAAAATGTAAAATGTAAAATTTAATATTTTTTTTTATTAGTTTCAAATAAGCTCACAAATTTATATACTGACTGAGTAGAGTCGCGACCAGAAGCGACTCACGTTCCTTCTCGTCTAGGCTCTGTACGGAAGGCAGTACTCAGTTCAAAAACAGGGTCGGTATATACTAGAAAAGTATCCGATAGTATTTGCTGGTATTGCTGGTATGTTTCTACCCCCTGTAATAGCCTTTTTAAGCCTAGTACTCAGATCCAAAAACTGTTTGGTAGCGAACTCATGTCATATAATTCGCTAGCGGCCATGTGGTGTGACCAGAGGTGTGCACTGCATTCCGTACGGTTACACTGCTCAGACAGATGCTTGGTTTTGTTAAAAGTTAATGAAATGCACTTCTTCGGCTGGGGTCGCTCTTCCCCAGGCATATCCTGGGCTCCCCAATATTTTATTGGCAAGGTAGTTTGTCTGACTATCAGCAGCAGCAGATAGCGACACCGCCCGTGCCGACCACCGTGAGGACAACATGTTTGAAAACCATATTTGATTTATATTCATGAAAATTAATAAAAATAATATATTATAATATCCATATAATTGTCCTTCATATAGTGCTGCATTAATTAGTTTCTATTTGTGTTCATTATTTCAATATCTCATTTTGTTTTTTGCTCTTATATTGCAGTGGTTGCTTCGAACTTGCTAGCAAATTATATGCAATTTATATAACTTTACAGGGGGTAGAAAGATACCAGCAATTCCAGCAAATACTATCGGATACTTTTCTAAATTTTCTAAAAATTTCTTATCGGTTTCATACGAATATCAACCATGATTCTGTTCGCGAGGTGTTTTTTCGGAAAGCCTAGTACTCAGTTCCGAAAAAACACCTCGCGAACAGAATCAGGGTTGATATTCGTATGAAAAGCCTAGTACTCAGATCCAAAAACTGTTTGGTAGCGAACTCATGTCATATAATTCGCTAGCGGCCATGTGGTGTGACCAGAGGTGTGCACTGCATTCCGTACGGTTACACTGCTCAGACAGATGCTTGGTTTTGTTAAAAGTTAATGAAATGCACTTCTTCGGCTGGGGTCGCTCTTCCCCAGGCATATCCTGGGCTCCCCAATATTTTATTGGCAAGGTAGTTTGTCTGACTATCAGCAGCAGCAGATAGCGACACCACCCGTGCCGACCACCGTGAGGACAACATGTTTGAAAACCATATTTGATTTATATTCATGAAAATTAATAAAAATAATATATTATAATATACATATAATTGTCCTTCATATAGTGCTGCATTAATTAGTTTCTATTTGTGTTCATTATTTCAATATCTCATTTTGTTTTTGGGGAGCCCAGGATATGCCTGGGTAAGAGCGACCCCAGCCGAAGAAGTGCATTTCATTAAATTTTAACAAAACCAAGCATCTGTCTGAGCAGTGTAACCGTACGGAATGCAGTGCACACCTCTGGTCACACCACATGGCCGCTAGCGAATTATATAACATGAGTTCGCTACCAAACACTTTTTGGATCTGAGTACTAGGCTATATAAATTGCATATAATTTGCTAGCAATTTCGAAGCAACCACTGCAATATAAGAGCAAAAAACAAAATGAGATATTGAAATAAGGAACACAAATAGAAACTAATTAATGCAGCACTATATGAAGGACAATTATATGGATATTATAATATATTATTTTTATTAATTTTCATGAATATAAATCAAATATGGTTTTCAAGCATGTTGTCCTCACGGTGGTCGGCACGGGCGGTGTCGCTATCTGCTGCTGCTGATAGTCAGACAAACTACCTTGCCAATAAAATATTGGGGAGCCCAGGATATGCCTGGGGAAGAGCGACCCCAGCCGAAGAAGTGCATTTCATTAACTTTTAACAAAACCAAGCATCTGTCTGAGCAGTGTAACCGTACGGAATGCAGTGCACACCTCTGGTCACACCACATGGTCGCTAGCGAATTATATGACATGAGTTCGCTACCAAACAGTTTTTGGATCTGAGTACTAGGCTGAACTGAGTACTAGGCTTTACACTGCCGCATCATTGGCGAAGGTGCGGAAAAATGATGCGAGGCGTTTACACCAAAGCCGCATCATTTTTCGCAGCATTTGTCAGCTGTTCGTCCTACAAATGTAAACAAACTCGGTGAGCAAGAAGAAGAGAGCAAAAGCATTTTTATTGAAATTCCCAAAATAATGAGCGATTTATTATTAAATGTGGAAAATGGTGCATTTGGGAGTTTCACTACGAGCACCCAATTGTTTATTGAGCTTGTTCAGGAGGACTTCACAGCAAGTGAAGCTATCGTTGGCTTCACCGAACAAAAATTGCGTGCTGCCGAGTTAAATTTTAAGGTGGCACTTTTTAAATTTGAATCAGTGCATCCCAAAAGATCAAAAAGATTCTCCAACTTTGCCTTAATTTTATTGGAGAGAAATCATAGAATTACTGTTTAAATTCCTCTCCCATCTCCTCGTAAATGTGGGTGTTCTTGCACAACCCACGCAAATCCTTAATATTTTCCGCCCACAAGTCTATTAACAAATTTTCCGCCCCCTCTGTCCGCTTCTTTTTCTTTTGTTTTTCAGTACTCATATTTCATTTTTGAATATAATTTACTAATTCACAGCTGTTTTCTGTCGATACCCCGAATAAATTCAGTATTTTGTAAAAATACTAGACAGAATACGGCAACACTTGCCAACGATGCGCCGCATGATTAAAGATGCGGCCGCATGATTGTCTTCTTCTATCCACAGGGCTCTTATGGGCGTCATTTTCGCATGTTCCATTTAACGGAAAAATCCAATGAAGCATTGCAATATGAGAGCAAAAAACCAAATGAGGTATGGAAATAATGAAGACAAATATAATCTAATTAATGCAGCGTTATATGAAGGACCATTATATGGATATTATAATATATTATTTTTATTAATTTTCATGAATATAAATCAAATATGGTTTTCAAACATGTTGTCTTCACTGTGGTCGGCACGGGAGGCGTCGCCATCTGCTGCTGCTGATAGTCAGACAAACTACCTTGCCAATAAAATATTGGGGAGCCCAGGATATGCCTGGGGAAGAGCGACCCCAGCCGGATAAGTGCATTTCATTAACTTTTAACAAAACCAAGCATCTGTCTGAGCAGTGTAACCGTACGGAATGCAGTGTTTGCCAGCAAACAGTTTTTGGATCTGAGTACTAGGCTTTACACGTTCGTGAACCGTGACCAATACGTCCACAGTTAAAACATTGTAAAATATTTCATACAAAATGAGAAACTTCTAGTCTGCAGTAATTCAAAACAACATGAAAAACCAATTTTTACTGATAGATTGGGTTCCCACACAACTTCAGTAGCCCCTGTCTCTAATTTTGTCTTGCGTCTCAATCTAGTCACCGACTTATAGCCTTTTTACACTGCCGCATCATTGTCGAAGGTGCGGAAAAATGATGCGAGGCGTTTACACCAAAGCCGCATCATTTTTCGCATCATTTTTCTACTAAAACACAAAAACAAAAAACGATAGAAACAGTTGTTTGCTATCGATATCCGTCGATACCCTAAATAATTTCAGTATTTTGTAAAAATACTAGACAGAATACGGAAACACTACCCAATGATGCGCCGCATGATTAAACATGCGGCCGCATGATTGTCTTCTTCTATCCACAGGGCTCTTATGGGCATCATTGTCGCATGTTCCGTTTAACGGAAAAACCAATGATGCGCCTCAGTGTAAAAAGGCTATTAACAGGAACCTCCGACTTAATGTTCATCAGTATTTCTTCATCTGATAATTCAAAAGGGATATTTTTAATAACTCGATGTTTCTACATAATCCCCTGGTATATACGCTGATATGTTCATATTTTTAAATTTAACGTTCTTCACAGCTTCATTTGCAAACTTTCCATTCTAGAAATATACCTTGTAAGACGAAATGCATAGAGCAATAATGTTGCAAAGCCCTGGCAGCTTTAACCCTTTAATTTTTTCATAGAAGAACAAACCGTTCTTAGCCCTAATATTTTCAATATTATCAACCTGACCAGTGTTAAAAATGACACCAACAAAATTAACGTCATACTTATATTCCGTCCATTTTTTTAGATTTTCTGAGTCGTCACTTGTATTGTTTTCCTTTTGCTTAATCCTTGTCTCAACATCTGCTGGAAAACCACTTTTCTGAACACTTTCAGTGTGTCATTTAAGAGTGAAGATTTCACCCTTACCTCACTTTTTGACATATTTTGGTCCATACGCATAGCTTTGCAATTTTTTTTCACTTATAGCGTTTCTCTTCACTGCTTTAAAGGAATTGTCTGGTACTGAGAAATCAGATAACATTTCCATATCAGACGAGCTATCCTCCATTGACTCACAATTCTGGCCACTTTCACAATCTGCTTCACCAAAACTCTCAGTTCACAAGACTCACCTTAATCCTTTGAGAAAGTTGTTTTCTTTTAATTAATTTATTATTTATATAAGAAGCTCGATTAAAAAAAAAACCGGCTAGTTTTCCGTGTTGTTATTTTCAGTTTTGCACCAAATGTTTTTTTTCCTTTTTTTTTTCTGGAACGCGAGCAAATCGCATCAAACCACCTTCAAGCTCCAATACATCGCACATGACTTTATACGCTTATATCATCGATCTGAATGACGTCGATTACACATCGACGACCCGTTACTGCAGGGTATGCTTATAGGTAAATATTTATAGATCATATATATATTTATACGTAGGTAATACCTACTAGGTATATAAAATTATTTTAGTTAAAATCACTTGTTTACCAATATATGTATGTATATACCAATTTCCTGAATATGTACATATATATGTACAATATTAGAGCCCTGCACGAATCCACATGATTAAAAAAATCACAGTATACTCATGCCCCTTCAATGCGTTTGATCATTACGAATCATCCCTTCAGTCAGATTCGAATCACCCGAATCACTAAAAAACCGGATCAGATCACTGCGAATCAATATCAGCAAGATTAGTCGCATCCCTGCAGTTCCAAAAGTCACTTTTCACTGGTGATTCATTCGGTGAATCACTCATGCCATATCCGTAGCCTGCAGTGACTCACTGGTGAAACTCCAGATGAAATTTGTATGGACGTGTCCGCATTTTTCACTCATGAAACTTCAAATGAAATTGTCACTGAGTTTTCCAGTGACTTCACCGGTGGCTTATACGTATAAGCGATGAGTGATTTCACTCGGGACAGCCACCAGTGAATTCACTCGGGACAGCCACCAGTGAATTCACTCGGGACAGCCACCAGTGATTTCACTCGTGACACGCCACCAGTGATTTCACTCGTGACATGCCACCAGTGATTTCACTCGGGACAGCCACCAGTGAATTCACTCGTGACATGCCACCAGTGATTTCACTCAGGACAGCCACCAGTGATTTCACTCGAGACACTTCCAAATATGTCCCATATGAAATCACTAGTGACTCGAAACGAAATTTCACGGATAATTTCATATGTGAAACCCACCCAAAAATTTCTTTAAACATATATTTATTTAACTTAGTTTTCTAGATTGTTGCTTTAATTATTTTAAATTATCTGTAGGGCCTTCCTTTACCGACTCGATCGGGTTAATAAGCACCAATGCTCCTGAAATGATATAAAAAAACAAATTTTTAGCCACGGAATGTAATATTTATTGAACTAACTTCTGAGTTATGTTGTGATTTGTATAAAGCAATACACATATGAAATTGGATTTTACCTTTGAGAACCGAATATAGTCCGGCTCGACATTTTAAACATTTTTTCCGCAAGTCCCGTCCAGGTTGTACTCCTGGACTACTTTTTCGTCCAGCACACTTTTGGGCCAATGAGTCCTCCAGCAACTTCAGAAATGTTTTGATCTGTAAATGATTAAGTCAAATTGCACATATATATTTTTTTAATTAAAAATGCTGTATTTTCAGTTACATGGGTTTTCTCGAGCAAAAACAAACACGCGCAGCGACGCACTCGGTTAACGAGACCACGTGGCTAGAATGTTCTAGAATCTAGATTCCAGACATATTTTTTCTTGCGAAACCCATGTAACAATTGAATTTAACTAACAACGCGCACTGGAATCACTGTAATCCACTTACCTGACTTTAAAAACACTGAAAAACCACTTTTGAAAGGAATAAACATGTAAATAGACGCGTAACTACAAAAAATCAAAGGCGCTCGCAACAAAATATTGCCCCAAGTAATCGGTATTTCTCCCTTCATCCCTTTGAGGAGACGAAATGAGCGAGAGTAGAAGAGTGAGGGTCGAATGCAGGTAGAGACAACTATCCGATGAGAGAGAGGCAAATCTATGGATATCTTCTTCTCTTTCTTACGCGCTCGTTTCGTTCCGCAGCAGTTGAAGCTGGACAGAATTTCATGCTGACGTCGACGTCGCTGCCTTTGTCGACGTCGAGCCTGAACAAATTTTCTTATGACAATTTCATGCCGTGACAGCTAGAACTGCAGGGATGATTCAAAAACTGATTCAAAACATCCCTGTAGTACTAAAGGGGACAATTGATCCTCTCGAACTAGCTCTGCGTCGATTACCGCGCAACTAGTTCTGGAACTAGCTACGCGGGAAGCGAGCGGCGACCAGGCCTTTGTCGGCTTCAATGTACTAGTTCGCAACTAGTTACGCGGGAAGCGAACGGCGACCAGTCGAAAGAGAAACAAAAAAACAAAGCCACACTCCCTTTGTTTTCGAAGTCGACAAATAACCGAAAACCTACTGTACTTTCCCTCGTGGAATACAAGAGACAAAAAAATACACAAACAAAATGCATTTGTTCTCCGCGCGTTTGCTTTCAGCGTTGTTCTTTTCACTTCTGTGCAAGTTCTAGTTTTTGATAGAAGCATTTGTGAAAAGTTGTTTAAAATACTTTAATTTCAGCAAATAAACGGTAATAAAAAGGTATGTATCGATATATTACATATTTTTAATAATACGATTATCAACAGCCATTTGCGAACGTAATATACATTTTTTTCTGAGAATAATTTCAAGTGTAAATGTTCAGAGATTGGAAACTAGCTTCAAAAAGCGAAGGGTAAATATGTGAATTTGTAATAAAGAACGAATACTCGAATAAATAAATCGAAAAAAAATATATGTTTTCAGAAACTCTACAACAGGAGATTAACAATGTTTTCGGACCTTTTTCGCTCTTTTTTATCCTTCTATTTAATTAATTTATAGGTATTATTAAGATTTATTATATACATATATATGAAATAAATACTATGATATTATACCTAAATTTTATAAAACGATTTTGTATTTTTATTTATTGAGCAACAAGCTACTGGTAATCGAAGGGTAATCGATCGGGAACTAGTTGCTGACGATCTACTGGTAACTAGGCCGTACCCAGCGCTTGAGCAACCGGCTACTGGTAATCGAAGGGTAATCGATCGGGAACTAGTTGCTGACGATCTACTGGTAACTAGGCCGTACCCAGCGCTTGAGCAACCGGCTACTGGTAATCGAAGGGTAATCGATCGGGAACCAGGGGTGGTTCCGCCCTAGGACATGCATGTGTTAAATTCTCCGCTGATTTACATTGTCGGGGAAACGAAGCGGAACTAGGGACATGAGAATGGTAACTAGTTCGGGACCGGTGCCGAACTAGTTGCCTGGTACTAGAGGGATACTACGAAGAATCTTCCTTTGTATGCGTGCACATGTACAGTATGTACACACACACAGGCACAGAAAGGCACACACACAACTACAGATTTCCACCCCGAGGGCAAGGCAAAAAAACCGACAAATTTGTGTATTGCTTTCTCGTTCTCTCTAACTGAAAATCAAGTGGAGAGTAAAAGAGAGAAAAAACTGAACTGTTCGGATCAGACAGTAAAAATTATGAATATAGATCCGTTCGGTCCATTTTGGGCGTATGATTCGAATCACTGAGAAAGCCTGATTCAATTGGATCGGACGAAGCGAATCCCGAATCACTGCGAATCGATTCATTTGCCCGTTAATGCAGGGCTCTAATGTATATATGTACATAAAAACATCTATAAATGTAAATATATGGATCGTTAAAAAGAAAACTTGTCTAAAATAGGGATATGTATATGTAAATAAATGTGCAATTTCAAGTAAATAAAACAAATATCAGCTTTTATTTTTATATTTTATTTATTTCCCACACCTAACCCCACCCACTCTGCCCATTCCTCTCATGTGTATGTTGCGGCAGGTCAGCTCGGTTGCTGGCTGCAAAATAACCCTCAAAACTTGAAAAACTGAAAAAAACAAATTTCAGTTCAAGCGGCCAAAAATTGTAGAACCCACACACAAGCACAGTATGTATGAATACGTGGCACACACACATTTACGTAACCTGGAAACTAAAAAAATCAAAACCGCGGTTTCGAAACGTAAACATTGGCAAAATTTTGTCGTGTCTGTGTACACTCTCACATATTCATGCCGAATTGCCCAGGTCCCGGTCCCCAAGCCAAAGACCTTAGGAACTGGAGCGGAAAATATCTGCAAAATGCACCATAAATATTTTCAACCCTAATATCTCGGCGCTCAGAGACAAACACGCGCTAGAAAGAGATAGCAAGTGTTTTACTTCTCCGCTGACAGGGTAGAACATTTTTTCGCTAATAAATTAATATAAATAATAATAAATCGAAATAATGAAAAACAAATACTGACATTTAATTCATA
>JAWNNB010001108.1:0-26293 GCA_035043285.1 Drosophila subsilvestris
TAAATCAAATTCAACAATCGGTATGTTAGATGAGCACTTACCCTTAAAAACGATTTGACCATTTTTGGTTACCTTTACACCTTCTTTTGAGAACTCGATCGTCATTCCAGCCTCTTGCATCTTCTTGACAGATAGCAAGTTTTGCGGAATCTGCTCACAGTACAGAACATCTTTCAACGTAATATTTTGTTGCCAATTATTACGAACTTGAACCACACCCATTGCTGTGGCGTATATGTACTCGTCACACTTGGCGACTGTGATTTCAATCGGTTGCTCCAAAATATCAAATCTTTCAAAAAGACTCTTATCGTTGACCATATGGTCGGACGCACCAGAATCCAAAACAAAACACACTCCATCTTTGCTTTGCATGTGTTTGGATCTTTGTAGCATGAAGGCGAAGGCGCCATCCTGCTGAGCTGCGGAGGCTGTCTGTGCTTGTCTTGGCTGATTTTCTTTAAGGTTCTTTAAAGCATAGCAATCCTTTTTAAAATGACCCTTCTTATTACAGTGGTGACATATCATATTCTTTTTATCTAGTTTTCCTTTAAAACTGTGTTTATTTTTGTTTTTAATATTTTTGAATATTTTTCTATCACTTTGCTGGTTGTTTCCTACCGCCTGTAATATTTTCGAGCTCGTGTCTTTGCTAGCATTCCTCAACTTAATCTCGTGGTCCAAAAGCCGATTTTTCACGAAACCTAATGTCAATGTTGACTCAGACAATGTCTCTACAGCAGACACAATTCCATCATAAGTCGAAGGGAGTGTCATCAACAAATGAGCTACCTTATCCACCTCCTCAATTTTAGAACCAGAAGCTATTAGTTCCGTAACTAGGTCATCAAATACATTGAAATGACTTATGAGACTGAAACCAGGTTTTAGTTTCAATGACATTAATTGCTTTCGGATTGAAAGCTGAGATGCCAAACTTTTTCTTTGTATATAGCGTCCAAATTTTCTAGAATTTCCTTTGCTGTATTGTTGGAAGTTGCAAAGTGCAGAAACGAATCTGACAAAAATTCTATTATCAAGCTTTTCGCTGTTAGTTCAGCTTTCATCCACTGTTCTTTGTCACCCACTGCTTTATCGTTATCTTCTATAACTTTTAAAACATCGTTTTCGGCCAGCAGTGCTTTTACTCGAAATTTCCAGATGGAATATTTCTCGCCGTCAAACGGTTTGATGTTTCTTTTTCCTTCTTTCATTCTCCTTCTTAACATACACAGCCCAAGCACAGAGACGCGCACGCACACACTCACAGAACACAGCGGCCGGTCCTCGTTTTTATTTCACAATGGCAGGCAATTCTTTTCTTTTTACACAAATTTTAATTCTTTGTTCTTTTAATTGTTTTTCTTGTACTTCGATGTGACTGGGCCCATAACCTATTGGATATTTCAGTCTAGAAGTCGAAGTAAAGAAGCTGACGCAATTTGCGTTTTAATATCTTCGCTTTTATTATATTTTCTTTATTACTCGACTTGTCCCACCAAATTCTTTCCAGAGAGTGAGCTGAGCTGAGAAACGAGCAGAAGGCCGGTTGATCTCCAATACATATACATTTGTACTGTAACAGAATAGTTGTCTCTGTTACAATTTCACGCCCCACTATAGATCTGACTTACTTGTGTATCTGTATAGTATAGAAATGCCAAGAACCGTATGTATTGTATCAACAGGAATAATCGAGCTACGCATAAATACCGCGTTGCTTGTCTTGTTGAACCAACATAAGCTACAATTATAATGATGACGGTTTAACTAATAACTTATTTGATTTCAATAATAATTTCACAAAGTCTTCCGACAAAACGTTACCAGATGATATCTGCTTGTATAGACATGTTGGTGTTGCGGCACACGCGCGTAGTGACAGTGTTGCAATCGCAATCAATAAAATAGTTCTTGCCCATCATCAATTGCGTTAAAGAATAAACAAAACATTATTTTATTTAACAACGCTTGGGGAAAGCGTCGTCTTGATCAATGGTGCCCCATGGTGGAGAGTGCCAAGAGGCTGTTCGGCGCCTCCTGAGTTTAAATGTGCGCATGGCGAGCGTTACTTCTGCCTCGCTTGTGGGGCATTAAAGAAAATCAAAATGGAAGAAAGAATAGCTCACTAAAAAAAGTGCAAGCTTTTAGAAAGAAAATTTATTTGCCTGCAATGTGGCTTTTGCACGGACATAATGAGAAAGCACACGTGCCCTAAAGCTCTGCGAAGGCAGAGCTGGGATGGGATGGCAACCCCATGGGACTAATTGAATTAGTCCCCTTTAATACTGTCTCGCAGGAAACAACCACTGAAGAAGGCGACACAAAAAGTGAAAACATGCGGTCTCATTCTTTTTACACGTGGTTTTTTTCGCGATCGGTCGTGAAAAAATTTGTCCGAGTGATATTTTAAGTGATTGAAGTGAAAATTGTTGATTTTAGTGTTAGTTTTTAAATTATATTATACTATATCACCACCCGTTTCACAGATCACTGCTCATTCACTCGTCTCTTTTCCCGTTGTTCGGGATTGTGTGAAAAGCATATCGTAAACATATAACAGTGCATAGTGTGTGTGCTCAGCACACTATTTGTTATTGCACAAAGGTTTGTTTGTGCGCAAAACTTTAAACTTGATTTATTTTTAAATTTAAAACATGTACCGAAAGGAGTACATGTTTTCGCCAACTGAAACGGTGCCCATCGCAAGGGCTCGTTTGGCAAGGGCAGAGGCTCATGAAGCTCTGGAGCTCGCCCTAGAGCGGAGAGCACCAAGAGCTGAGATCGCCACGTTGGTGCGGATTCGTGAGCAAGCAAGCTTAAACCTTGCAATTCTTCTTGAAGAACACGAAATCCGTGCCAGCACCTCAGCTGCCAGAACTTCAGCTGCCAGCACTTCAGCTCATAAGAGCACTGGCTGGAGCATACGGTCTGAGCATCAGAGCTCGAGCGCTTCTGAGATATGCGCTGGTGCATTGGAAGGCGATGATCTTCCCAGCACCAGCGCGAGCATACGGTCTGAGCACCAGAGCTCGAGCGCTTCTGAGAGATGCGCTGGTGCATTGGAAGGCGATGATCTTCCCAGCACCAGCGCGGACATACGCACAGTGGCCCCAATGAGTCATCTAGCGGAATAAAAGTCGAACTAAAATTTGTTGAATATTTAGTTAAATTTTGTTTTATTTAATTGGTAACACTTAATAAAGCTCACAAAAGCTTTTTAAAAGCTTTCAAACGGCAGCTCTGATCAATTGTGAGCTTTCAAAGTCATCATATGTTTTCCACGAGCGACCGCAAATTTTGTAGGTTAATCTTGAGCCGTCTTCAATTTTTGGAAAAATACACAAATTGACGATTTTTTATTAAAGTAACAATTGTTTTCATTAAACTAAGGTATGTACTAAGTGTAAATAATCAGTTATTGATTCGTCTATGTATGTGTAGCTTAATAATGTGTTGTTATTAATATGCTTTTGAATTCATGATTTTTGAACGTTTTACTGACTTCGTTGGACTGTAACTACTGTGATTCAATCGTATTCAAGCTAATGTTAGTATTTGTTGAAAGTGTACGTCCCTGTGTGTCAAAATGTCCAAAATGTTAGCCAACTACGGCCAACTCTTAAATCTATTGCACTTTTTAGGTGGAATGTCAGTCCTTAGGAGACGTCTTTTTAACTTGTGGCTCAGCGAAAATGTAGCAGAAAAAAAGTTTGGTGCTTACCGAGTATGTGTTGGGACAAATTATAAAAAGCAAATTATCTGAAGCTGAAGATCAAAATATTAAGAAAAAAATATGTAATTTTCTAAGCCGGCTTACAACAAAATGGAAATCTTGCCATTACAACAAAAAATTTTTTGAGAAGAAAAATCAGAAATGGCTTGATATGCCTCTGGTTTTTCATAATGTGACGTCAACAACCAATAGTGGCAATAACCAATAACAATAACTGATTCATATACTATTAACCATGAATTTAATATGACAATGCTGGATGGGAAAACGTTTACCGTCCTTGCAGAAGCCTCTTCGCAAATATGTGGGCTTTGTCGCGCAGCACCAAAAAATATGAATAATTTAGATTTGGTGAAAAGTTATGTGGTTGATGCCGACCTATTTAAATATGGGCTGTCGACCCTTCATGCCTGGATTCGATTTTTCGAATGTGTTTTACACATTTCTTATCGACTTCCAATTAAAAAATGGCAAGTTCGCGGTAATGATAAGCCGGTTGTACAGGCACGGAAATCTGAAATTCAAGTGCAACTCAGAAAGGAAATGGGCTTATTGGTAGATATACCTATTGCTACCAGCGGAAACACAAACAATGGTAATACTGCGAGACGTTTCTTCAGACAACCAGAATTGGTAGCAAGAATTACCGGATTTAGCAAAGAGCTTATATATAAGTTCAGTGTAATTCTTCGTGTACTGGCCAGTGGACATGAGATCGATACGGAGGCATTTCGCTCATATGCTATGGAAACGGCTGAAATGTTTGTTAGACTATACCCATGGCATTACATGCCCGCGTCAATTCACAAAATTTTAATTCATGGTGCAGACGTCATAAACCATGTAGCTCTGCCTATTGGATTAATGTCTGAAGAGGCTCTTGAAGCCAGAAATAAAGATTTCCGAAGAATACGGCTGAACCACTCTCGTAAGGACAAAAGAGTAAATACGATGCAAGATGTTATGAATGGGTTATTTATTTCATCGGATCCATTTATAACATCATTATCTAAGTCATCGCGGTTACCCAAAAGGCCAGACCATTTAGTTGAAGATGTTATTAGGTTGCTAGCTTTTGATAAGAATTCCTTTGTTGATTCCGACACATCAGATTCTGAGTAGCCTTGAAACCACCAACTACATATGAATGTTATATGTACATATATATATATATATTTTTTTTTTCCTCTTTTTTTGTATTATTATATAATTTTTAATTTGATTTAAAATGATCGTAAATATAATTTTGGAATAACTATTTAAAGTTACAAAATTTGACTATATTTTTTATATGAAAAGTATGAGATATACTTAAGGTAAGATATTCATATTTTCAGAATATGTCAAAAATACATTAATAGCAATAAATTGAAAATTTCATTAAAATATTACTTCAATTACCCGAGTTATTAATAAAATTCCGCTAGCAGAGGCACTTGGCCCACTGTGATACGGTCGGATTTTTCAAATCCAATTTCGAATTCCACTGTGATATGTGTGGCAATGAAAGGTCCCCGGCTCCACAAAAACTTTGCAGGCCCAAGGAAAGCGAAGCATAGAGTGCCTCTAGTAGATGGGTGTGCACCTCATTGGGATCCAGGACGGGCAGCAGTTTAAACACCATCAGCGTTTTCTTGCCCGCCTGCGAGCGTGTGGTGCCATACACCTTAACGTATTTGTTGAGCATACCTTCAGGGGCTTTCAGTTTGTTTGCATCGCCCTCCTCCAGCCAGTAATGGGCATCGATGCGACCGCTGTGATCCTCCAGCGTGTAGGTTATCTTGGTGGAGGAGGTCTCCACATTCCGTGCGATTGCCACCACACACACCATGCCAAATTTCATGCCAAACATCTCAACATTGCCCTCGGGCGCATCTAAAATCTGCTTCACCAACAACGGCACGATTCCCTACGCGTTTTAGACACATTAATAAACAAATTTGAATGAATTGTGTGTTTAAATAATCACCTCTCCTTGTTTCTCGCTGGCGCCACCGCAGCCCGATGGTACATGTGTATGTACTAGAGCCCTGCACGAATCCACATGATTCAAAAAATCACAGTATACTCATGCCCCTTCAATGCGTTCGATCATTACGAATCACCCCTTCAGTCCGATTCGAATCACCCGAATCACTAAAAAACCGGATCAGAGTACTGCGAATCAATATCAGCAAGATTCGTCGCATGATTCAAAAACTGATTCAAAACATACTACGAAGAATCTTCCTTTGTATGCGTGCACATGTACAGTATTACGAAAAAAAGCGGACGCACAGAACCAAATACTTGTGCATTTTTTGACTGATTTGTAACCGAAATTGTTGTTTTCTTACTCAAAGGAACAGGCGCTGCCACGTCGCTGCCGGCACACGTACCGAAAGGCAGCGACCCTTCGTGTGGTGTGGCTTCGGCAATGCGACTTCGGCTCTTGCGGTCGCAGTGTAAAAGCAACAAACCGGTTTCTTCCGCAGGCCTCACTAAAAAAACATGTCAGAGTGTGTGTGCGAGCCCTGCTCAAAGGCAAGATCTTATACGTAAGTATGCGTAGCACGCACTGTTGACGTACACACACAGGCACAGAAAGGCACACACACAACTACGATTTCCACCCCGAAAGCAAGGCAAAAAAACCGACAAATTTGTGTATTGCTTTCTCGTTCTCTCTACCTGAAAATCAAATGGAGAGTAAAAGAGAGAAAAAACTGAACTGCTCGGATCTCACAGTACAAAATTATGAATCGTGATCCGTTCGGTCCATTTTGGGCAAATGATTCGAATCACTGAGAAAGCCGAATCGCTGATTCAATTTGATCGGACGAAGTGAATCCCGAATCACTGCGAATCGATTCATTTGCCCGTTCATGCAGGGCTCTAGTATGTACCTCATTAAAATTAAATTCAGCAACTAAATACAGATACAGATACAACGAAATACAAATACAAATGTTTAATTATATTGGATGGACGGGCTTTAACTTACATGAATAACTCATTTTGATTTCAATAATAATTTCACAAGTTCTTCCGACAAAACGCGCCAAATTATTGACATTCACAGGTTGTGACATGTGTTGGTGTTGGTGGGTACACGTACATAGGTGACAGTGTTGTGTAAATCGCAAATCAAATGTTCTGGTTCTGCCCGCCCACGAAACGAAAGGAAATAATGTAAACAAAACATTATTTTATTTAACAACGCTTGGGGAAAGCGTCGTCTTGATCAATGGTGCCCCATGGTGGAGAGTGCCAAGAGGCTGTTCGGCGCCGTCTCAGTTTAAATGTGCGCATGGCGAGCGTTACTTCTGCCTCGCTTGTGGGGCATTAAAGAAAATCAAAATGGAAGAAAGAATAGCTCACTATAAAAAGTGCAAGCTTTTAGAAAGAAAATTTATTTGCCTGCAATGTGGCTTTTGCACGGACATAATGAGAAAGCACACGTGCCCTAAAGCTCTGCGAAGGCAGAGCTGGGATGGGATGGCAACCCCATGGGACTAATTGAATTAGTCCCCTTTAATACTGTCTCGCAGGAAACAACCACTGAAGAAGGCGACACAAAAAGTGAAAACATTCGGTCACATTCTTTTCACACGTGGTTTTTTCGCGATCGGTCGTGGAAAATTTTCTCGAGTGTTTGTTTAAGTTTATTTAAGTGATTTAAGCTATTCTCGTTTCTTTTTTGTGTGAAAAGCTACACAGTGCATAGTGTGTGTGTTTAACATTTAAAAAAGTGAAATTTCTAATTTAAACATGAACCGAAAAGAGTTTATGTTTTCGCTCAACAGAAACGGTGCCCATCGCAAGGGCTCGTTTGGCAAGGTCAGAGGCTCATGAAGCTCATATCACAAGGGGGCGGAGAAGAATGCTGCCTGCTTCGGGCCAGATCAGATTCTGTTGCTGGCCTCCGAGCAGGAGTTCCGCTTCATATTGCCCTCCAAGCAGGAGGGCACCACGGTGTACACGCGCGTGCTGCGTAGAAGCGAAAATATACGCCATGCGTGCTTCTACGCATGTACTACATACTTATGAACCGTTAGAGTATTGTACATATATACTTTTCGCTGTGCAAAACGGTTCATAAGGATATATGTACATGCACGCATGGCGTATATTTTCGCTTCTACGCATGTACTACATACTTATGAACCGTTAGAGTATTGTACATATATACTTTTCGCTGTGCAAAACGGTTCATAAGGATATATGTACATGCACGCATGGCGTATATTTTCGCTTCTACGCATGTACTACATACTTATGAACCGTTAGAGTATTGTATGTATATACTTTTCGCTGTGCAAAACGGTTCATAAGGATGTATGTACATGCACGCATGGCGTATATTTTCGCTTCTACGCAGTATGCACATGTACATACTTATAACGGTTCATAAGTATGTACATGTGCACGCATGGCGTATATTTTCATGTATGTAATACATTTTTTGTTTGTTTTTTTTTAACAGAAAATGGAGAACCACGCAATGGACAATGCAAGAGGAGGACGTGGAGGACGTGGCGGACGTGGCGGACGACCTCTAAGTGAGGCCACGCTCGCCATGTATATCAAGTCACAAATGGATCAGGCCCACGCAAACGCAGTTTACCACCAGGTGGTCCTATGCCAGGTGGCAGGACGTCGCGGAGGACGTCGCGGAGGACGACGTGGCGGACGTGGGCCTGCCGTGCTCGTAGATGTTCCCATCGAGCAACCGGAACCAATGATAGTGTTCGACGACAACGAGGAGCAGCAGATGCAGCAGGAGCAGCAGATGCAGCAGGAGCAGCAGCTGCCGCAGGAGCAGCAGGAGCAGCAGCTGTTGGAGCTGCCGCAGGAGCAGCAGATGCAGCAGGTGTTGGAGCAGCAGATGCAGCAGGTGTTGGAGCAGCAGGAGCAGCAGCTGCAGCTGATGCACCAGGAGCAGCAGGAGCAGCAGCTGCAGCTTATGCACGAGCAGCAGGAGCAGCAGGAGCGCAGGAGCAGCAATGCAGCAGCCCCACTTTTAATTTTTTTTTTCTATAAAATTTCTTTTTTCTTTTTCTTTTTCTTTATTATAAAATATAATCAAAAGAGCTATAAGCTATATGTATAATCAGAAATAAATTAATAATCAAATATTGCTAGCGTTTAAATTGTGAGATCCTATTTCAGGCTGGGATATGCGTCAGTCCTGTCCAGGGTCCTTTTACAAGTAATTTGTAATTGTTAAGGACTTTAAAGTTTGGACCCGCCTTTGAATTGAGAGAGAGAGTAAACTAGACTTGGAGAATCTTGGTCTTTTTACTGTCAAGAATGATTCGACGCTTGTTGTTGTGGTTTTCAGTTTTGTATTATTTAATTTACGTTTGGTTCAGGGTTTTGTGTACTTTGCTATATTGAAACCAGAAGCGGTGGCTGGTGGACTGCCCAGGTATTGTCTCTGGGTCTCTGGCTGATGGTCTGCCTTTTCTTCGGCCGAGCTTGCCCTTTTTAAAGCAGAGGCCGATCGCGAGGGCGACACTGTGGTCTCCCACGGGGTGTCTGGTGACCAGAAGGAATTCCCGCTGACGCGTTGACTTAGTGTTATTGGGCAATATTCGCCCGCTTAATTGCTAACAATGCTGAGAAGTTCCACAGCGAGAAGGTGTCATCAAGACCACCCGTGGCTATGTTTGTACCATCAGGAACAGAGTGCCACGATCCTGGTGGGCCAGCAGGTCGATTCAAGAACCAGAATTTCACACACCAGACAATCCATTTCATCAGCAGATAATGAGGATAAAGATTCACAATTCGGCATAGAAGCGCTACGTTTGCAGAAGGCGTTTAAAAGCAATTGTAAAAGGCTCACAAAATTCGGCAACGATTCAAGACCCTACCCTCTTCAACTGCCACTTTAAACGAAAATCCAATTCTTTGACTTAACATTTAATAGTTTAAATATAAATAAAGAACGATCTCATGAAGTAGATGGTTCGCAGCATGCAAACGAAATTACTCCGCGGACTCCGACCGCGTAAATGAGGCCCTCTGATTTCATATGATCCAATAATTTGCTGAAAACATAAATAAACAAAAATCACTTATAAGAAAACTCCCAGACAAGTCGCAGGTAAATATGTTTACTTACTCCAATTCGGGAACAGGGATGTGCCTAAACTTGTACTTGAGCTGCCTGTGAGTAATGCCATGATCGAAAAGGTCGTCCCTGATCGCCTGGTACATCTCCTGCTGCACCTTGTTCTTGTAATCCTGAGACTTGTAGCGAGCATGGAGAGCCTCCAGTATATGGGTGTCCACCTCATTGAGACCCAGGACGGGCAGCAGCTTGAACACCATCAGCGTTTTCTTGTCCGCCTGCGAGCGTGTGGTGCCATAGACCTTTGCGTGTTTGTTGAGCATACCTTCAGGGGCTTTCAGTTTGTTTGCATCGCCCTCCTCCAGTCAGTAGTGGGCATCGATGCGACCGCTGTGGTCCTCCAGCGAGTAGGTTATCTTGGTGGATGAGGTCTCCACATTCCGTACGATTCCCACCACACACACCATGCCCAATTTCATGCCAAACATCTCAAAATTGCCCTCGGGCGCATCTAAAATCTGCTTCACCAACAACGGCAAAATTCCCTACGCGTTGAAGCCACATTAATACAAAAATTTGAATTGTGTGTTGAAATAGTTACCTGAAATGGTGCCCCATGGTGGAGAGTGCCAAGAGGCTGTTCGGCGCCTCCTGAGTTTAAATGTGCGCATGGCGAGCGTTACTTCTGCCTCGCTTGTGGGGCATTAAAGAAAATCCAAATGGAAGAAAGAATAGCTCACTATAAAAAGTGCAAGCTTTTAGAAAGAAAATTTATTTGCCTGCAATGTGGCTTTTGCACGGACATAATGAGAAAGCACACGTGCCCTAAAGCTCTGCGAAGTCAGAGCTGGGATGGGATGGCAACCCCATGGGACTAATTGAATTAGTCCCCTTTAATACTGTCTCGCAGGAAACAACCACTGAAGAAGGCGACACAAAAAGTGAAAACATGCGGTCACATTCTTTTCACACGTGGTTTTTTCGCGATCGGTCGTGGAAAATTTTCTCGAGTGTTTGTTTAAGTTTATTTAAGTGATTTAAGCTATTCTCGTTTCTTTTTTGTGTGAAAAGCTACACAGTGCATAGTGTGTGTGTTTAACATTTAAAAAGTGAAATTTATAATTTAAACATGAACCGAAAAGAGTTTATGTTTTCGCCAACAGAAACGGTGCCCATCGCAAGGGCTCGTTTGGCAAGGGCAGAGGCTCACGAAGCTCTGGAGATCGCCCAAGAGCGGTCTGCCACAAGAGCTGAGATCGCCACGTTGGTGCGGATTCGTGAGCAAGCAAGCTTAAACCTTGCTGTTCTTCTAGAAGAAAAAGAAATCCGTGCCAGCACCTCAGCTGCCAGAACCTCAGCTGCCAGCACCTCAGCTGCCAGAACCTCAGCTGCCAGCACTTCAGCTCATAAGAGCACTGGCTGGTGTTTGGTTTCAAACCAGAGCCCGAGAGCTTCTCAGGTATGCGCTGGTGCATTGGAAGGCGATGACCTTCCCAGCACCAGCGCTAGGGCTTTTGAGGTATGCGCTGGTGAATTGGAAGGCGATGACCTTCCCAGCACCAGCGCAGGCATACGAATTTCGAATCCAATTTCGAATTCCACCGCAATAGGTGAGCCCTTAAAAGGTCCCCGGGTGCATAATAACCTTAAAGGGAAAGCGAAGCATCGGGAAGTGAGCTTCTCGTTCCCGACGAACGACGAGAGTTCAATTCCTAAAGTTGAAACAAAGCGCAAAAAATTTATAATGTACAAGGGAGAGGACGCCATTAAATGGACTCCCATGAATTATTTTGACTCCGACGCCCCTGAGCCCGATAATCGGTTGCTTGGGGAAAGCGTCGCCATGATCGATGGTGTCCCATGGTGGAGAGTGCCAAAAGGCTGTTCGGCGCCTCCCGGCTTTAAATGTGCGCATGGCGAGCGTTCCTGCTGCCTCGCATGTGGGATAGAAAAAAAAAGAAAAATGAAAGAAAGAATTGCGCATTATGAAGAGTGCAAGAAATTAGCAAAAAAATTTATTTGCCTACAATGTGGCTATACCTCGGCAACAAAGAAAATTCACACGTGCCATAAAGCTCTGCGAATGCAGACGCCGTTGACCATTTTGGATGGCAACCCCATGGGACTACTACAAATAGTCCCATGTCAAAAAGCCTCGCAGGACAATGAAAGCGCCTCGCAGGAAAACCTGCATGTTCCACCAAATGATGGGGACATCGAAGTCCCATCTCAAAATAGATCGGAAGAGGAAAACGCCTTGCAGGACATCGTCATTGAAGGATTAGTGTCAGAACTAATTGAAGACTAGTCAAAATAGTCATAATAGTCATAAGACTGTGATATATTGTAAACATAATGCACAAAGAATGCATTAAAAAAATTCATGAAATCAAATTTCATCGAAAACCCACTGTTGGGATACATAGTAAACATATATGTATTAACATACATATATACAAACCAAAAATGTTTAGAAATGCACAAAGAATGCATTAAAAAAATTCATGAAAACAAATTCATGGCGCCTGTACGATCAACCATCTTTTTCCTCAATTGGAAAAAGTAAAGTTCGCTGATGAGGAAGAGTGGTGTCTTCCGAAACAGGAAAAATTAATATTTTTAATTATTATTACTATTAAATTATTTTTTTATTATTTTAAATTTATCTTTTGTAGGTTCAAGGATGGCTTCAAGTTCTAAATCGTAGCTGGAACGCTCGTAGGCACTGCGCTCAAAGGAGCGCGCACGCACGCCCTGTTCGATTTCCTGCGGCGACCAGGTGTGATGTGTGGGATGATGATACCAGCTGGGTGAATCTACAGGGGGAGAAGCATATAGTAGAAGATGGAAGGTAGATCACAGCGGCTGGCAGACTCTCACCCAAATCAAAGTTATCCCTACCGCGAGAGAGGCCATGCTTGAATTTCCTTTGCTGTTGCTCTCGCTCCCTGCGAGCCATCAGCTCGGCATCGTAGCTGTCACAACGAAAAAAGAGAGGATTCTCAATCATTAAACACTCAAAGAAAAACGAAGTCCCCATCCCGCACTCACTCGTAGTCCTCATCGCAGGAGTTCATTCTTCGGGCATGCCTCATGTAGTAGCCATGCCGATCCGTGTGCTGTGGCTGTGGCTGTACCTGTTGTGCATGCGCCATTTGCCGTCTCTTCAGATACTCTGGTGTCTCGTCATGCCACGGACTGAGATCCCTGGACGAGGACGAAGTCTGATGTCGCTCCTTTTTGGCCCAGCGGCGCTGCTGCTTCGACCAGCCATCATCGCGCGGATCCGAGCTGCACGGCGACTCGGCAGTGTCCTGCTGCGAGGTATTCGAGGCAGGCGGCGGCGGCGGTGGCAGCGTGAGGCGGGCCTTGCCCTTGGCCTTGGGCGAATCGAAGGTGGCCCACGATTGTTTCTCCCTTTCGCGTTCGCTCATCATCTGCTTGGTGGCGGTGTCGATCAGCTGCGAGACGGCCGACAGGTGCGACGGCACGGGCGAGGGCTGCAGCACCGCCGGCGATTTCTGTAGCGGAATGGGCGATGTGCTGACATCGTTGAACTGCTGCGAGGGCGTGTGCACGCCCAGACTCTGTGCGCCGCGGGAGGGTGCCGCCGATGAGGTGGCCGGCGAGATGCGATCCCGCGAGTCCAGCGACAGATTGGAGATGGCTCGATGCATCAGTTCATCGATTTCGATGTCATCCTTGGCACTGCCACTGCCACTGCCCCCACCCGGGGGCGCCGTCAGCACGGATAGGAATTTATCCGCTGTTTCTCATGGATGGTGGCAGTGTCAATCGGAGTTTCACATATTTTAAAAATTCCCACCGTTCCTCCGGGATGGGCTCAGTGTGCAGAGGGTATATCTTGTTTTTTTTGTATTTTGCCTTTTTAAAAAGCGCAACAAATGCTTTTAAATTTTCCGCAGCTGTAAATATGGCAGGAAATATGAATTTTTAATCAAAAAAGGCTTACATGTTTCTTAAACATTTCTTTTAGGTCGAAAACATCGATGTTTGGTATTTACGATCATTTCCAGTATATTTTCCGGTATATTATATTTCCGAGGTATATTCTCCCGATAGAACTGCGGTCTCATTCTTTTTACACGTGGTTTTTTCGCGATCGGTCGCGAAAAATTTGTCGGAGTAACAATTTCAGTGATTAAAGTGAAAAGTGTGTATTTTTGTATTAGTTTAAGTTACAATATATTATATATACATATATATATATAATATATAAATTATCACCATTTTCATAGATCACTTGTGTGAAAAGCAAGTCATAAAAAGTGCATAGTGTGTGTGCTCAGCACGCATAACCTTCAACTTTTTTTAAATTTATTTAATTTTTAAAGCGAAAACATGTACCGAAAGGAGTACATGTTTTCGCCGACCGAAACGGTGCCCATCGCAAGGGCTCGTTTGGCGAGATCACAGGCCCATGAAGCTCTGGAGCTCGCCCTAGAGCAGGGAGCACCAAGAGGTGAGATCGCCACGTTGGTGCGGATTCGGGACGAAGCAAGCTTAAACCTTTCTGTTCTTCTAGAAGAAAAAGAAATCCGTGCCAGCACCTCAGCTGCCAGAACCTCAGCTGCCAGCACCTCAGCTGCCAGGACCTCAGCTGCCAGCACTTCAGCTCATAAGAGCACTGGCTGGTGTTTGGTTTCAAACCAGAGCCCGAGAGCTTCTCAGGTATGCGCTGGTGCATTGGAAGGCGATGACCTTCCCAGCACCAGCGCTAGGGCTTTTGAGGTATGCGCTGGTGAATTGGAAGGCGATGACCTTCCCAGCACCAGCGCAGGCATACGAATTTCGAATCCAATTTCGAATTCCACCGCAATAGGTGAGCCCTTAAAAGGTCCCCGGGTGCATAATAACCTTAAAGGGAAAGCGAAGCATCGGGAAGTGAGCTTCTCGTTCCCGACGAACGACGAGAGTTCAATTCCTGAAGTTGAAACAAAGCGCAAAAAATTTATAATGTACAAGGGAGAGGACGCCATTAAATGGACTCCCATGAATTATTTTGACTCCGACGCCCCTGAGCCCGATAATCGGTTTCTTGGGGAAAGCGTCGCCATGATCGATGGTGTCCCATGGTGGAGAGTGCCAAAAGGCTGTTCGGCGCCTCCCGGCGTTAAATGTGCGCATGGCGAGCGTTCCTGCTGCCTCGCATGTGGGATAGAAAAAAAAAGAAAAATGAAAGAAAGAATTGCGCATTATGAAGAGTGCAAGAAATTAGCAAAAAAATTTATTTGCCTACAATGTGGCTATACCTCGGCAACAAAGAAAATTCACACGTGCCATAAAGCTCTGCGAATGCAGACGCCGTTGACCATTTTGGATGGCAACCCCATGGGACTACTACAAATAGTCCCATGTCAAAAAGCCTCGCAGGACAATGAAAGCGCCTCGCAGGAAAACCTGCATGTTCCACCAAATGATGGGGACATCGAAGTCCCATCTCAAAATAGATCGGAAGAGGAAAACGCCTTGCAGGACATCGTCATTGAAGGATTAGTGTCAGAACTAATTGAAGACTAGTCAAAATAGTCATAATAGTCATAAGACTGTGATATATTGTAAACATAATGCACAAAGAATGCATTAAAAAAATTCATGAAATCAAATTTCATCGAAAACCCACTGTTGGGATACATAGTAAACATATATGTATTAACATACATAAATACAAAAACCATTAAAATTGTTTAGAAATGCACAAAGAATGCATTAAAAAAATTCATGAAAACAAATTCATGTCGCCTGTACGATCAACCATCTTTTTCCTTAATTGGAAAAAGTAAAGATCGCTGATGAGGAAGAGTGGTGTCTTCCGAAACAGGAAAAATTAATATTTTTAATTATTATTACTATTAAATTATTTTTTTATTATTTTAAATTTATCTTTTGTAGGTTCAAGGATGGCTTCAAGTTCTAAATCGTAGCTGGAACGCTCGTAGGCACTGCGCTCAAAGGAGCGCGCACGCACGCCCTGTTCGATTTCCTGCGGCGACCAGGTGTGATGTGTGGGATGATGATACCAGCTGGGTGAATCTACAGGGGGAGAAGCATATAGTAGAAGATGGAAGGTAGATCACAGCGGCTGGCAGACTCTCACCCAAATCAAAGTTATCCCTACTGCGAGAGAGGCCATGCTTGAATTTCCTTTGCTGTTGCTCTCGCTCCCTGCGAGCCATCAGCTCGGCATCGTAGCTGTCACAACGAAAAAAGAGAAGATTCTCAATCATTAAACACTCAAAGAAAAACGAAGTCCCCATCCCGCACTCACTCGTAGTCCTCATCGCAGGAGTTCATTCTTCGGGCATGCCTCATGTAGTAGCCATGCCGATCCGTGTGCTGTGGCTGTACCTGTTGTGCATGCGCCATTTGCCGTCTCTTCAGATACTCTGGTGTCTCGTCATCCCACGGACTGAGATCCCTGGACAAGGACGAAGTCTGATGTCGCTCCTTTTTGGCCCAGCGGCGCTGCTGCTTCGACCAGCCATCATCGCGCGGATCCGAGCTGCACGGCGACTCGGCAGTGTCCTTCTGCGAGGTATTCGAGGCAGGCGGAGGCGGCGGTGGCAGCGTGAGGCGGGCCTTGCCCTTGGGCGAATCGAAGGTGGCCCACGATTGTTTCTCCCTTTCGCGTTCGCTCATCATCTGCTTGGTGGCGGTGTCGATCAGCTGCGAGACGGCCGACAGGTGCGACGGCACGGGCGAGGGCTGCAGAACCGCCGGCGATTTCTGTAGCGGAATGGGCGATGTGCTGACATCGTTGAACTGCTGCGAGGGCGTGTGCACGCCCAGACTCTGTGCGCCGCGGGAGGGTGCCGCCGATGAGGTGGCTGAGGTGGATGAGGTCGGAGTAACAATTTCAGTGATTAAAGTGAAAAGTGTGTATTTTTGTATTAGTTTAAGTTACAATATATTATATATACATATATATATATAATATATAAATTATCACCATTTTCATAGATCACTTGTGTGAAAAGCAAGTCATAAAAAGTGCATAGTGTGTGTGCTCAGCACGCATAACCTTCAACTTTTTTTAAATTTATTTAATTTTTAAAGCGAAAACATGTACCGAAAGGAGTACATGTTTTCGCCGACCGAAACGGTGCCCATCGCAAGGGCTCGTTTGGCGAGATCACAGGCCCATGAAGCTCTGGAGCTCGCCCTAGAGCAGGGAGCACCAAGAGGTGAGATCGCCACGTTGGTGCGGATTCGGGACGAAGCAAGCTTAAACCTTTCTGTTCTTCTAGAAGAAAAAGAAATCCGTGCCAGCACCTCAGCTGCCAGAACCTCAGCTGCCAGCACCTCAGCTGCCAGAACCTCAGCTGCCAGCACTTCAGCTCATAAGAGCACTGGCTGGTGTTTGGTTTCAAACCAGAGCCCGAGAGCTTCTCAGGTATGCGCTGGTGCATTGGAAGGCGATGACCTTCCCAGCACCAGCGCTAGGGCTTTTGAGGTATGCGCTGGTGAATTGGAAGGCGATGACCTTCCCAGCACCAGCGCAGGCATACGAATTTCGAATCCAATTTCGAATTCCACCGCAATAGGTGAGCCCTTAAAAGGTCCCCGGGTGCATAATAACCTTAAAGGGAAAGCGAAGCATCGGGAAGTGAGCTTCTCGTTCCCGACGAACGACGAGAGTTCAATTCCTGAAGTTAAAACAAAGCGCAAAAAATTTATAATGTACAAGGGAGAGGACGCCATTAAATGGACTCCCATGAATTATTTTGACTCCGACGCCCCTGAGCCCGATAATCGGTTGCTTGGGGAAAGCGTCGCCATGATCGATGGTGTCCCATGGTGGAGAGTGCCAAAAGGCTGTTCGGCGCCTCCCGGCTTTAAATGTGCGCATGGCGAGCGTTCCTGCTGCCTCGCATGTGGGATAGAAAAAAAAAGAAAAATGAAAGAAAGAATTGCGCATTATGAAGAGTGCAAGAAATTAGCAAAAAAATTTATTTGCCTACAATGTGGCTATACCTCGGCAACAAAGAAAATTCACACGTGCCATAAAGCTCTGCGAATGCAGACGCCGTTGACCATTTTGGATGGCAACCCCATGGGACTACTACAAATAGTCCCATGTCAAAAAGCCTCGCAGGACAATGAAAGCGCCTCGCAGGAAAACCTGCATGTTCCACCAAATGATGGGGACATCGAAGTCCCATCTCAAAATAGATCGGAAGAGGAAAACGCCTTGCAGGACATCGTCATTGAAGGATTAGTGTCAGAACTAATTGAAGACTAGTCAAAATAGTCATAATAGTCATAAGACTGTGATATATTGTAAACATAATGCACAAAGAATGCATTAAAAAAATTCATGAAATCAAATTTCATCGAAAACCCACTGTTGGGATACATAGTAAACATATATGTATTAACATACATATATACAAACCAAAAATGTTTAGAAATGCACAAAGAATGCATTAAAAAAATTCATGAAAACAAATTCATGTCGCCTGTACGATCAACCATCTTTTTCCTTAATTGGAAAAAGTAAAGTTCGCTGATGAGGAAGAGTGGTGTCTTCCGAAACAGGAAAAATTAATATTTTTAATTATTATTACTATTAAATTATTTTTTTATTATTTTAAATTTATCTTTTGTAGGTTCAAGGATGGCTTCAAGTTCTAAATCGTAGCTGGAACGCTCGTAGGCACTGCGCTCAAAGGAGCGCGCACGCACGCCCTGTTCGATTTCCTGCGGCGACCAGGTGTGATGTGTGGGATGATGATACCAGCTGGGTGAATCTACAGGGGGAGAAGCATATAGTAGAAGATGGAAGGTAGATCACAGCGGCTGGCAGACTCTCACCCAAATCAAAGTTATCCCTACTGCGAGAGAGGCCATGCTTGAATTTCCTTTGCTGTTGCTCTCGCTCCCTGCGAGCCATCAGCTCGGCATCGTAGCTGTCACAACGAAAAAAGAGAAGATTCTCAATCATTAAACACTCAAAGAAAAACGAAGTCCCCATCCCGCACTCACTCGTAGTCCTCATCGCAGGAGTTCATTCTTCGGGCATGCCTCATGTAGTAGCCATGCCGATCCGTGTGCTGTGGCTGTACCTGTTGTGCATGCGCCATTTGCCGTCTCTTCAGATACTCTGGTGTCTCGTCATCCCACGGACTGAGATCCCTGGACAAGGACGAAGTCTGATGTCGCTCCTTTTTGGCCCAGCGGCGCTGCTGCTTCGACCAGCCATCATCGCGCGGATCCGAGCTGCACGGCGACTCGGCAGTGTCCTTCTGCGAGGTATTCGAGGCAGGCGGAGGCGGCGGTGGCAGCGTGAGGCGGGCCTTGCCCTTGGGCGAATCGAAGGTGGCCCACGATTGTTTCTCCCTTTCGCGTTCGCTCATCATCTGCTTGGTGGCGGTGTCGATCAGCTGCGAGACGGCCGACAGGTGCGACGGCACGGGCGAGGGCTGCAGAACCGCCGGCGATTTCTGTAGCGGAATGGGCGATGTGCTGACATCGTTGAACTGCTGCGAGGGCGTGTGCACGCCCAGACTCTGTGCGCCGCGGGAGGGTGCCGCCGATGAGGTGGCTGAGGTGGATGAGGTCGGAGTAACAATTTCAGTGATTAAAGTGAAAAGTGTGTATTTTTGTATTAGTTTAAGTTACAATATATTATATATACATATATATATATAATATATAAATTATCACCATTTTCATAGATCACTTGTGTGAAAAGCAAGTCATAAAAAGTGCATAGTGTGTGTGCTCAGCACGCATAACCTTCAACTTTTTTTAAATTTATTTAATTTTTAAAGCGAAAACATGTACCGAAAGGAGTACATGTTTTCGCCGACCGAAACGGTGCCCATCGCAAGGGCTCGTTTGGCGAGATCACAGGCCCATGAAGCTCTGGAGCTCGCCCTAGAGCGGGGAGCACCAAGAGGTGAGATCGCCACGTTGGTGCGGATTCGGGACGAAGCAAGCTTAAACCTTTCTGTTCTTCTAGAAGAAAAAGAAATCCGTGCCAGCACCTCAGCTGCCAGAACCTCAGCTGCCAGCACCTCAGCTGCCAGAACCTCAGCTGCCAGCACTTCAGCTCATAAGAGCACTGGCTGGTGTTTGGTTTCAAACCAGAGCCCGAGAGCTTCTCAGGTATGCGCTGGTGCATTGGAAGGCGATGACCTTCCCAGCACCAGCGCTAGGGCTTTTGAGGTATGCGCTGGTGAATTGGAAGGCGATGACCTTCCCAGCACCAGCGCAGGCATACGAATTTCGAATCCAATTTCGAATTCCACCGCAATAGGTGAGCCCTTAAAAGGTCCCCGGGTGCATAATAACCTTAAAGGGAAAGCGAAGCATCGGGAAGTGAGCTTCTCGTTCCCGACGAACGACGAGAGTTCAATTCCTGAAGTTAAAACAAAGCGCAAAAAATTTATAATGTACAAGGGAGAGGACGCCATTAAATGGACTCCCATGAATTATTTTGACTCCGACGCCCCTGAGCCCGATAATCGGTTGCTTGGGGAAAGCGTCGCCATGATCGATGGTGTCCCATGGTGGAGAGTGCCAAAAGGCTGTTCGGCGCCTCCCGGCTTTAAATGTGCGCATGGCGAGCGTTCCTGCTGCCTCGCATGTGGGATAGAAAAAAAAAGAAAAATGAAAGAAAGAATTGCGCATTATGAAGAGTGCAAGAAATTAGCAAAAAAATTTATTTGCCTACAATGTGGCTATACCTCGGCAACAAAGAAAATTCACACGTGCCATAAAGCTCTGCGAATGCAGACGCCGTTGACCATTTTGGATGGCAACCCCATGGGACTACTACAAATAGTCCCATGTCAAAAAGCCTCGCAGGACAATGAAAGCGCCTCGCAGGAAAACCTGCATGTTCCACCAAATGATGGGGACATCGAAGTCCCATCTCAAAATAGATCGGAAGAGGAAAACGCCTTGCAGGACATCGTCATTGAAGGATTAGTGTCAGAACTAATTGAAGACTAGTCAAAATAGTCATAATAGTCATAAGACTGTGATATATTGTAAACATAATGCACAAAGAATGCATTAAAAAAATTCATGAAATCAAATTTCATCGAAAACCCACTGTTGGGATACATAGTAAACATATATGTATTAACATACATATATACAAACCAAAAATGTTTAGAAATGCACAAAGAATGCATTAAAAAAATTCATGAAATCAAATTTCATCGAAAACCCACTGTTGGGATACATAGTAAACATATATGTATTAACATACATATATACAAACCAAAAATGTTTAGAAATGCACAAAGAATGCATTAAAAAAATTCATGAAAACAAATTCATGTCGCCTGTACGATCAACCATCTTTTTCCTTAATTGGAAAAAGTAAAGTTCGCTGATGAGGAAGAGTGGTGTCTTCCGAAACAGGAAAAATTAATATTTTTAATTATTATTACTATTAAATTATTTTTTTATTATTTTAAATTTATCTTTTGTAGGTTCAAGGATGGCTTCAAGTTCTAAATCGTAGCTGGAACGCTCGTAGGCACTGCGCTCAAAGGAGCGCGCACGCACGCCCTGTTCGATTTCCTGCGGAGACCAGGTGTGATGTGTGGGATGATGATACCAGCTGGGTGAATCTACAGGGGGAGAAGCATATAGTAGAAGATGGAAGGTAGATCACAGCGGCTGGCAGACTCTCACCCAAATCAAAGTTATCCCTACTGCGAGAGAGGCCATGCTTGAATTTCCTTTGCTGTTGCTCTCGCTCCCTGCGAGCCATCAGCTCGGCATCGTAGCTGTCACAACGAAAAAAGAGAGGATTCTCAATCATTAAACACTCAAAGAAAAACGAAGTCCCCATCCCGCACTCACTCGTAGTCCTCATCGCAGGAGTTCATTCTTCGGGCATGCCTCATGTAGTAGCCATGCCGATCCGTGTGCTGTGGCTGTACCTGTTGTGCATGCGCCATTTGCCGTCTCTTCAGATACTCTGGTGTCTCGTCATCCCACGGACTGAGATCCCTGGACAAGGACGAAGTCTGATGTCGCTCCTTTTTGGCCCAGCGGCGCTGCTGCTTCGACCAGCCATCATCGCGCGGATCCGAGCTGCACGGCGACTCGGCAGTGTCCTTCTGCGAGGTATTCGAGGCAGGCGGAGGCGGCGGTGGCAGCGTGAGGCGGGCCTTGCCCTTGGGCGAATCGAAGGTGGCCCACGATTGTTTCTCCCTTTCGCGTTCGCTCATCATCTGCTTGGTGGCGGTGTCGATCAGCTGCGAGACGGCCGACAGGTGCGACGGCACGGGCGAGGGCTGCAGAACCGCCGGCGATTTCTGTAGCGGAATGGGCGATGTGCTGACATCGTTGAACTGCTGCGAGGGCGTGTGCACGCCCAGACTCTGTGCGCCGCGGGAGGGTGCCGCCGATGAGGTGGCTGAGGTGGATGAGGTCGGAGTAACAATTTCAGTGATTAAAGTGAAAAGTGTGTATTTTTGTATTAGTTTAAGTTACAATATATTATATATACATATATATATATAATATATAAATTATCACCATTTTCATAGATCACTTGTGTGAAAAGCAAGTCATAAAAAGTGCATAGTGTGTGTGCTCAGCACGCATAACCTTCAACTTTTTTTAAATTTATTTAATTTTTAAAGCGAAAACATGTACCGAAAGGAGTACATGTTTTCGCCGACCGAAACGGTGCCCATCGCAAGGGCTCGTTTGGCGAGATCACAGGCCCATGAAGCTCTGGAGCTCGCCCTAGAGCGGGGAGCACCAAGAGGTGAGATCGCCACGTTGGTGCGGATTCGGGACGAAGCAAGCTTAAACCTTTCTGTTCTTCTAGAAGAAAAAGAAATCCGTGCCAGCACCTCAGCTGCCAGCACCTCAGCTGCCAGAACCTCAGCTGCCAGCACTTCAGCTCATAAGAGCACTGGCTGGTGTTTGGTTTCAAACCAGAGCCCGAGAGCTTCTCAGGTATGCGCTGGTGCATTGGAAGGCGATGACCTTCCCAGCACCAGCGCTAGGGCTTTTGAGGTATGCGCTGGTGAATTGGAAGGCGATGACCTTCCCAGCACCAGCGCAGGCATACGAATTTCGAATCCAATTTCGAATTCCACCGCAATAGGTGAGCCCTTAAAAGGTCCCCGGGTGCATAATAACCTTAAAGGGAAAGCGAAGCATCGGGAAGTGAGCTTCTCGTTCCCGACGAACGACGAGAGTTCAATTCCTGAAGTTAAAACAAAGCGCAAAAAATTTATAATGTACAAGGGAGAGGACGCCATTAAATGGACTCCCATGAATTATTTTGACTCCGACGCCCCTGAGCCCGATAATCGGTTGCTTGGGGAAAGCGTCGCCATGATCGATGGTGTCCCATGGTGGAGAGTGCCAAAAGGCTGTTCGGCGCCTCCCGGCTTTAAATGTGCGCATGGCGAGCGTTCCTGCTGCCTCGCATGTGGGATAGAAAAAAAAAGAAAAATGAAAGAAAGAATTGCGCATTATGAAGAGTGCAAGAAATTAGCAAAAAAATTTATTTGCCTACAATGTGGCTATACCTCGGCAACAAAGAAAATTCACACGTGCCATAAAGCTCTGCGAATGCAGACGCCGTTGACCATTTTGGATGGCAACCCCATGGGACTACTACAAATAGTCCCATGTCAAAAAGCCTCGCAGGACAATGAAAGCGCCTCGCAGGAAAACCTGCATGTTCCACCAAATGATGGGGACATCGAAGTCCCATCTCAAAATAGATCGGAAGAGGAAAACGCCTTGCAGGACATCGTCATTGAAGGATTAGTGTCAGAACTAATTGAAGACTAGTCAAAATAGTCATAATAGTCATAAGACTGTGATATATTGTAAACATAATGCACAAAGAATGCATTAAAAAAATTCATGAAATCAAATTTCATCGAAAACCCACTGTTGGGATACATAGTAAACATATATGTATTAACATACATATATACAAACCAAAAATGTTTAGAAATGCACAAAGAATGCATTAAAAAAATTCATGAAATCAAATTTCATCGAAAACCCACTGTTGGGATACATAGTAAACATATATGTATTAACATACATATATACAAACCAAAAATGTTTAGAAATGCACAAAGAATGCATTAAAAAAATTCATGAAAACAAATTCATGTCGCCTGTACGATCAACCATCTTTTTCCTTAATTGGAAAAAGTAAAGTTCGCTGATGAGGAAGAGTGGTGTCTTCCGAAACAGGAAAAATTAATATTTTTAATTATTATTACTATTAAATTATTTTTTTATTATTTTAAATTTATCTTTTGTAGGTTCAAGGATGGCTTCAAGTTCTAAATCGTAGCTGGAACGCTCGTAGGCACTGCGCTCAAAGGAGCGCGCACGCACGCCCTGTTCGATTTCCTGCGGCGACCAGGTGTGATGTGTGGGATGATGATACCAGCTGGGTGAATCTACAGGGGGAGAAGCATATAGTAGAAGATGGAAGGTAGATCACAGCGGCTGGCAGACTCTCACCCAAATCAAAGTTATCCCTACTGCGAGAGAGGCCATGCTTGAATTTCCTTTGCTGTTGCTCTCGCTCCCTGCGAGCCATCAGCTCGGCATCGTAGCTGTCACAACGAAAAAAGAGAAGATTCTCAATCATTAAACACTCAAAGAAAAACGAAGTCCCCATCCCGCACTCACTCGTAGTCCTCATCGCAGGAGTTCATTCTTCGGGCATGCCTCATGTAGTAGCCATGCCGATCCGTGTGCTGTGGCTGTACCTGTTGTGCATGCGCCATTTTCCGTCTCTTCAGATACTCTGGTGTCTCGTCATCCCACGGACTGAGATCCCTGGACAAGGACGAAGTCTGATGTCGCTCCTTTTTGGCCCAGCGGCGCTGCTGCTTCGACCAGCCATCATCGCGCGGATCCGAGCTGCACGGCGACTCGGCAGTGTCCTTCTGCGAGGTATTCGAGGCAGGCGGAGGCGGCGGAGGCGGCGGTGGCAGCGTGAGGCGGGCCTTGCCCTTGGGCGAATCGAAGGTGGCCCACGATTGTTTCTCCCTTTCGCGTTCGCTCATCATCTGCTTGGTGGCGGTGTCGATCAGCTGCGAGACGGCCGACAGGTGCGACGGCACGGGCGAGGGCTGCAGAACCGCCGGCGATTTCTGTAGCGGAATGGGCGATGTGCTGACATCGTTGAACTGCTGCGAGGGCGTGTGCACGCCCAGACTCTGTGCGCCGCGGGAGGGTGCCGCCGATGAGGTGGCTGAGGTGGATGAGGTCGGAGTAACAATTTCAGTGATTAAAGTGAAAAGTGTGTATTTTTGTATTAGTTTAAGTTACAATATATTATATATACATATATATATATAATATATAAATTATCACCATTTTCATAGATCACTTGTGTGAAAAGCAAGTCATAAAAAGTGCATAGTGTGTGTGCTCAGCACGCATAACCTTCAACTTTTTTTAAATTTATTTAATTTTTAAAGCGAAAACATGTACCGAAAGGAGTACATGTTTTCGCCGACCGAAACGGTGCCCATCGCAAGGGCTCGTTTGGCGAGATCACAGGCCCATGAAGCTCTGGAGCTCGCCCTAGAGCGGGGAGCACCAAGAGGTGAGATCGCCACGTTGGTGCGGATTCGGGACGAAGCAAGCTTAAACCTTTCTGTTCTTCTAGAAGAAAAAGAAATCCGTGCCAGCACCTCAGCTGCCAGAACCTCAGCTGCCAGCACCTCAGCTGCCAGAACCTCAGCTGCCAGCACTTCAGCTCATAAGAGCACTGGCTGGTGTTTGGTTTCAAACCAGAGCCCGAGAGCTTCTCAGGTATGCGCTGGTGCATTGGAAGGCGATGACCTTCCCAGCACCAGCGCTAGGGCTTTTGAGGTATGCGCTGGTGAATTGGAAGGCGATGACCTTCCCAGCACCAGCGCAGGCATACGAATTTCGAATCCAATTTCGAATTCCACCGCAATAGGTGAGCCCTTAAAAGGTCCCCGGGTGCATAATAACCTTAAAGGGAAAGCGAAGCATCGGGAAGTGAGCTTCTCGTTCCCGACGAACGACGAGAGTTCAATTCCTGAAGTTAAAACAAAGCGCAAAAAATTTATAATGTACAAGGGAGAGGACGCCATTAAATGGACTCCCATGAATTATTTTGACTCCGACGCCCCTGAGCCCGATAATCGGTTGCTTGGGGAAAGCGTCGCCATGATCGATGGTGTCCCATGGTGGAGAGTGCCAAAAGGCTGTTCGGCGCCTCCCGGCTTTAAATGTGCGCATGGCGAGCGTTCCTGCTGCCTCGCATGTGGGATAGAAAAAAAAAGAAAAATGAAAGAAAGAATTGCGCATTATGAAGAGTGCAAGAAATTAGCAAAAAAATTTATTTGCCTACAATGTGGCTATACCTCGGCAACAAAGAAAATTCACACGTGCCATAAAGCTCTGCGAATGCAGACGCCGTTGACCATTTTGGATGGCAACCCCATGGGACTACTACAAATAGTCCCATGTCAAAAAGCCTC
>JAWNNB010001109.1:0-37408 GCA_035043285.1 Drosophila subsilvestris
GCACAGTGGGCGCTCCCATACGATAAAAATAAAACAGGCGAAATCGAAATTTTACAATTTTGATCATTTGGATCATCTCAAAGATAATTTGGCTTTTTGAATCCAATGTTTTTTTTCAGTGTGACCATTCGCTCTTTGCAAAAAAACACTTTAAAGTTAAGCCACGTGCTCGGCAGTTTATTGCGTTCTGAGTTTTCAGAAAGTAAACCTCATCTTTCAACACAAAAAACGTATTTAAAATAAACTCCAATAACTTTGAAGTAATATGGATATCGTTTGTACAGGTATAAAGCTTAATTAAAACCAACAAACTATTTGTAGATTGTTTTGTGTCGTCCAAAAATCGAATATAGCCAAATTGTCTTTTGTGAGCGTTTTTTCGATTTCGATTTCGAACTTCTCTTAAGCTTTTAGTTCTGATCGACACCGATCGCCAGGTTCATCTTTATGTTGATCATAGATGCATATCTTAAGATCAAAATAAGACTAGAATCATCTGCCTTTTGCTGCCTTTCCTGAACAAAATGTTGATCGGAGTGCAACAGGTATTTGTGTCTGTTATTTGTGTTTTTTTTCGTAGTAATTGCTCTTTTGTGTGTTTGTTATTGTTTACTTGTGTTTTAAATATCAAATTTATATATTTTCTTTATAAATTACGTTACGTTTTTTATTCATTTAAACTTCAGACCCTCTTATAAATGGATTTAGAAAATAACCATGTAAAAAGAGAACTTTACAATAAGAGTCTGTCTTTGATTTATTTGAACATATATACATTGCTTATTTTTTATTTGCAGCCATATTAATAATTTATTGCTTACATAATAATAAATTTAATTGATTTAAAGTTAATAAATTTGTCTCCTGTAGTATTTTAAGGCATAATTTACTCGCTTTTTATACCCGTACTCAAAAAGAGTTAAGGGTTAAGAGTTAAGAGTTACTGTATTTGTGGTAAAAGTGGATGTGTGTAACGCAGAGAAGGAAATTTTTCCGACCCCATAAAGTATATATATTCTTGATCAGTATCAATAGCCGAGTCGATAGAGCCATGTCTGTCCGTCCGTCTGTCCGTCTTGTTTGACGCCTCGTTCTCAGAGACTATAAAAGCTAGAGTAACCAAATTTTGTTTCCAGACTCATGTGATATCACACTGAATCAAGTTTCTTTCCAAATTGTGCCACGCCCCCCTCCGCCTTCACAAAGGACGAAAATCTGTGGCAGCCACAAGATACGATAAAACTAAAAACGCAGTATCGTAAGGAATGACCATATCTACCAGATTGCCAAATCTGGTACAGATCGGATCATTATTATGGCCAAAATGAAGAAATTAATTTTCAGTTGCTTCCCCCACCTCCTCTGGCGCTGCTGACGCTATTCATTCTCTGTCTCGCTCGCACACACTCTGCCCTGTGCAATGCGCGAGCAACCCCTAGCGGAGGAGATGTAGAATCTAAATGGTAGATGTAGAATATTTGTTCTAGATGTATTTTCTACATTTTACATGTAGATGTAGTAAACAAATGTAGCAAAAAAATGTAAAATTAAAATTTTTTTTTTTTACTTTTAATCATAAGCTCACAAATTTATATACTGACTGAGTACGGGTATAAAAGTTGAGTCGCGTCCAGAAGCGACTCACACGTTCCTTCTCGTTTTATTAAATATATAAATAAGGGCACCAAGAAGGGGTATGTGCTTATAACCACTCCCGAAATATCCCAAAAAGTATTTTGGTAATTCAATAACGTGTGGTGAAAATTAGAGACCTGTATGTAAAGTATAACTATTTTTGTCGCCTTCTTCCATACAAGTGCACCCACTGTGCAGCGGTCCACACAAAGCGTCGGCACAGTACCTGAGTACACATCCGGGAGCTCCGTCAGGATCTGGTGAAAACACCGGCTTAACTAGTCGAAGATCATGAAGCAGTGAACTTTCATTTAACAAGGGGCTGAAAATGCCATTCGAACTTGGTAAACTGTATGGATACGGCTGACCAGAGTAGCTTTCTTGGGAATAGGTGGTTTGGAAAAATTGGTCGAAAAAAATCGGCGATTGCCTGATCATTGTTTTCCGTCATATTTAGAAATTATAGCGAGGATGGATGTGCGGACGTTCTACGCTTACTATTTACGAAGCTATAGAGCTGTTAAGGGTCCTGTGAAAATCGTATCCTGCATCGGGATAGGTAATTTTTATAGCATTGAGCGTTAAGAACGGAGAAATTTGACCGAGCTAATACATAGCGAGAGAGAGAAGTCGGAGAACCAAATTCTTGAAATTTTTTATAAAGTCTTGATTTTAAGTTTTTTAGGCTGGATAACTCTTTGGTAAACCAAGGAGGCTTCCCAGATCTAACCGGACAAGAAAGTGGGATACAAGAATTAAAAAGTGTGTCAAGTACATTTTAAAATATGTTTGTGCCATTCATAAAGTCAGTGCCAAAGTACAGAGCGGACCAATCAAAATCCCTAATGAGGTTATAAAGCTTCGTAAACTCGGCTTTACTAAAGCAACGAACACGTTCAGATAGCTTACCCGTTCGATCCAATACAATAGGCCCAATATCGACCGAATGTAGAATGGTAGGAGTCTTCTGGTATAGTGGGCGGAAGGGCTCGGGCTAGCAAAGGTATTGTCGGATCCGAGACAAAGCACAGATCAAGCAATCAACCCAAGGAATTTTTCACATGGTTGGCTTGCGACAGGGATATGTCCAACAAGCCGTCGACAAAGTCATGTCGTGACATGGGCACAAGGTTATTAGACTCTTTAACCGAATACCAAACAGTACCTGGCAAATTGAAATCGCAAGGTACTATCATATGGTCTTTATCTGATAGCGAGTGTTCAGCTGTAGGGGCTTCGCTCGTCAGATCCCAAAATCCCAGGTCGAAAGAAAGTCCAATGGTTTCGATATATATAATGTGGTTTTATTCAGGGTGAATATGCGCGTGCGGAACCGTCTCGCTTAGGATGTAGGAGCGTAAGTAAAGTTTTGATGCGCTCAAGCTGCCGAGGGCTGTCGGCAGCGAGAGCGAGAGCGGGAGCGTGGGCGGGAGCGCGATCGTGGTGAGATGCGCGTCGCCGGGGGGAATAATGCTCTCGTGTAAGAGGGCGAGAGCGAGGGCAGCCGCTTGCGTAGCTGGAATGCTAACATCAAAGAGTGGCTGGAATGCCCACAGAGCGGCTGCCCCGCCAACGCCGTCCCCACTCTGAACATTCTCCCCCCCTTGCAGGATTGCAAAGAAGGACTACTTCTGCGTGCATGCACCAGACACGATCCAGCCGAACACCGTGCTTTGTGCCACGGGAAGGCCCTCTGCGCGGGCGAGGAAACCCGGCTGGATTACCCTCGGGTACACATCCGCTCCCAAGACGAGCGAGATGGTAGCCGGCTTATGAAATCGGTCGTTGGCCAGCTTCAGGTCATCGAAGCGAGCACGGACCGTGTCGCTCAATGGCCGGATCGGCGTGCGGACGCGCAGACGGGGCTCGATCTTTAGGACAGCTTCCAAGTGGAAAGGTCCCGTTTGTGCCCGGATGATGGCGGTGCACACTCTCTCGTCCCCAATGCAGGTGGTTGGCAGCTGGAACTCCTTTGCCACTTCGGCGTCGATGCAGCTGACTGGCGTGCATGGATCAATCAACGCCCCCGTCACGAAGGTCTTCTGCTGCACGGCGAGGACCACCCGTGCCGTCGGAAGGACGTTGATGCTGTGATGCTGGAGCAAGGAGTTTGCCGTCGGAGCTGGAGTCCCGAGAACGGGTCGGCTGACCGGAAGACGAGGGCGGCGATCGGCGCGGGAAGACGAAGTGGAAGGCGACGGTGCCGAAGAGGAGCCAGCGGGGCGTCGAGACCCGGGCAGGTGGAGCAGTGTGTGGTGGTTTCGTTTACACACCTTACACAAATCTCCACTGCGGCAGTCTTTGCCCGAATGCTCGTGAGCCAGGCAGTTTGAGCAGTACTTATGTACTAACACGGCTCGGAGTCGCTCCTCGACGTTCATTCGGATGAACTTCCGGCAGTTCCTCAACGGATGGACTCCGGGGCACACTCGGCATTTAAAGGCGGCATTACCTTGTGCCCGTTTGCGATCCGACCTTCGGCTGGATCTGGACCGTGAAGCTTGTTGAGGGGCCATGTCTGGATACAGGAACAATGCTAGGATGAAAGAAAGGAGTCGAGTAGGCATTAATAAGGAGCTGGCAAGGGTTGTCAATTTACTCGAACAGTGAAAGCGTGGAACTACGGAGAATTGAGCTGGACTTAAGCATAGAACGAATACGGATTTTTATGGATCGGAGCCTACGTGAGAGTAGGTGGACAGGACCTCCGATTCCATAGGCAGCAGAACCACTTTCGTGATCGGTCTCTTGATAAGGCCGCGGGCCGTGAGTAGGTCTACCACACGGACCTTTTCATCGGCTCCAGGATACGCGTTCTGAACACGGCCGAGACGCCATTCGTGAGAAGGGATGTTCTCCTCCTTGATCACCACGAGATCTCCAACCTCGAGGTCTCTTGTCGGATGCTGCCATTTGTTACGCTTGTGCAGCTCTCGCAGGTACTCTGTCTTCCAGCGTGAACAGAATTGCTGGTTGAGAGCCTTGAGATGCTGCCAGCGGTTTAGGATGGAGGAGGCGCTCGCTTTGATTTCTGGTTCTGCCACGGATAGGAGCGGACCACCAATCAGGAAATGGCCTGGGCTCAAAGCCAACGGATCCGTCGGGTCCTCAGACATCGGAGAGATTGGTCGCGAGTTAAGACATGCCTCAATTTTTGACAGTAAGGTCGCGAACTCCTCTAATGTGTATTTGGACGTACACATCGACCGTTGGAAGAGAGTCTTAAAGCTCTTCACACCCGCTTCCCATAAACCGCCCATGTGTGGTGCTCCTGGAGGGATGAACCGCCACGATAAACCTTGCTGGCTGTACACCGCAGAAGTCCGAGTGCGGATGGCCTCGAGAAGGTCCACAGCCAGAGAGCGGGATGCGCCCACAAAATTCCTGCCGTTGTCGGAGTGGATTTCGTGGGGACAACCTCGTCTCGCGACGAAACGAGCGAAGGCGGCTAGGAAGGTATCGGTGGATAAGTCGGATGTGGCCTCTAAGTGGATGGCCTTCGTAGAAAAACATACGAAAACGCACACATACCCCTTTGAGATGCGACATGCGCGTCCTGTGAAACTTTTCACGTCGAAGGGACCGGCGAAGTCGACTCCGGTGTATGTGAACGGCCTGGAAAATGTGACTCTTGAGGCAGGAAGGTCGCCCATTAATTGGGTTTGGAGTCGCTTGCGATGGATGACGCAAACCTTACAGGAGTGGATCACTGCCCGCACTACGTGACGTAGTCGAGGGATCCAGTATGTTGCCCGGAGAAGGCGGATGACCAGCTGGTTCCCACCATGTAGGGCTATGTGATGGGTGAATCGAACCAGCAGGCGAACCAGGAGACATGCGGGTGGCAGCAGGATTGGATGCCGTTCGTTGTAGGCCATGGACGCCGAGGCTTGGACTCGGCCACATGCCCGCATGACTCCGTTCTGGTCAAGGAACGGATTAAGATTTTGAAGAGAGCTCGTGGTCGGGAGTGGCTGCTTGTTTAACAGGCACCGATGCTCTACCGCATAATGGACGCGTTGGGTCGTGATGGTGACAGCTTGGAGAGCTGCAGCGACCTCCTCACCTTTTAGCTCCTTGGAGACATGGGCTGGCGTTGCTTGCCCTTTAAGACGCTGGACGAACCGCCGCACGTAGGCGATCACGCGCAGAGCGCGTCCGAATTCAGAGAATTCGCTGAGGATGTCTGCTGCGCTGTTGGTGGCATGGTGCACCTTGACGGCTCGCTTCTCCAGATCGGTCTCAGGGACCGAGTCCCGTGGACATGGCCACTCGGACTGCGGACCACGCAACCACGCAGGGCCTTGCCACCACATGTCATTTCCGACCAGGTCAGTGGGTCCGAGCCCTCGACTGGCAAGATCGGCCGGATTGTCCTCGGATCGGACGTGGTTCCATCGTTCGCTGGGCCAACAGCGAGTGATTTTGGCGACGCGATTGCCCACGAAGGTGGTCCAATCACATGCCGCCCTGTTCAGCCAGGCCAACACAATGGTGGAATCGGTCCAGAAGGACACCTGGCTGGTGTCGAGTGGCATTTGAGGAAGGATGGTCGTGGAAAGTTCTGTCAGAAGGACAGCTCCGCACAGTTCGAGGCGAGGCAACGAGACTGTTTTCACAGGGGCCACGCGGGTTTTGGCTGTGAGAAGGGTACAAACAATGCCCTGCGGCCCCTCAACTCGGATATAGATCGCTGCCCCATAGGCACGCTGAGACGCGTCGCAGAAGCCATGTATCTGTACCTTGGCCATCGGACAGACGTGCAACCACCGCGGAATGCGGATCCCTTGGATGGCCGGAAAGCCTTTCAGGAACGTATCCCAGGCTTGAGACAGATCGTTAGGAAGGACGTCATCCCACCCTAACTCTCTCAACCAAATTTGCTGCATAAACATTTTTGCTTGGATGACGAAGGGGGCAAGCCATCCCGCTGGATCGAAAAGCTGCGCAATTTGGGACAGAACATTGCGCTTTGTATAGGACTCTCGCTCTGTGAATGCGGGAGGCGCAAAGAAAAACTCATCGGTGGTGGCTTGCCATCGGATTCCCAGAGTCTTAGCGATGCTACTTTCTTCCAACTCTAGAAAGTCAGCGCGGAGTAAGTGTTCGACTGGAATGTCGCGCAGGACCCCCTTATGGTTAGCTGTCCATTTTCGGAGCGGGAATCCTGCGGAGTCGAGTGCTTCACGTAACTCAGTAATGGCGGAAATTGCCTCAGACTGAGTGTGAGCACCCGCGAGCACATCGTCCACGTACATGTAGCTATCAAGGATGTCGCTTGCCATTGGTAGCTGTGGACGCACCTCTTGTGCGAGTTGCTTGATGACGCGGAGGGCGAGGTACGGTGCGCAGTTGACTCCGAAAGTTACAGTGGAAAGCTCATAGTCACACACGTCCCCCTTACGGTCACGAAAGAGTATTCGCTGGTAGGGCGTGTGTTGGGAAGCCACTTGGATTTGGCGATACATCTTATTGATGTCGGCATTGAAAACAAAACGGAAGACGCGCCACCTCAGGATTTGCATGGTCAAGTCGGACTGAAGGACTGGCCCAGCATGCAACATGTCGTTGAGGCTTTTCCCGTTGGAAGACGGGCTGGAGGCGTTGAAGACTACGCGCAATTTGGTTGTGGTGCTGTCGGGTTTAAACACGGCGTGATGTGGAAGGTAATAATGGCCGGAGTCATGACTAGGGGCAACCGCTGTCATGTGGCCGAGCTCTAAATATTCGTGAATAACGGCGTCGTACTGCTCTTTGAGCGGAAAGTTCCGCTGCAGACGCTGCTCGTTTCTAAGGAACTGGGCCTGTGCCGCGGCTCTGGAGTGGCCTAGATCGACATTGTTTGGACATTTGAAAGGGAGAGTAACAATGTACCTCCCATCGGGGGCTCGTTTAGTGGTCTGGAGGAAGTTTTCCTCGCACACCGAATCTGACTCGCTCGTCGGTCTCCCCGGAAGGTCCTCCACCTCCCAGAATTTGGTGAGAAGCTTCTCGAGTCGGACCTCCGAGTTTAACGAGAGCTTCGTGGTGAAGGCGGACACATTCCGAGTGGAGTCAGCTGATACCGGACCGGATAGGACCCAACCGAAGATGGTCTCTTGTCCGAGCAGCGAGCCACAGATGGCAGACTGGAAGCCGCTTAACAGGATAGAAGGAAGGAAGGATGTCAGCGCCTAGAAGCACATCAATCTGCGAGCTTTGGTGGAAGGAAGGGTCTGCCAACTGGAGGTTTGGAAGGTTTTCCAAGAAGTGCTGCGGTATCGGATATGAAGGAAGGTTGCCTGCTAATTGAGGCAGAACATATGCCATGGTCTCGATCTTGAGGCCCGGCCTGGAGGCGGCCCCGATCATGAAGTGGCAACGCTTTTGCGCCTTAGCCACTACAGTTTGATTTAAACCCGCGACTTGAGCCTGGATAGCTTCGAACGGTGGCTTTATGATGTTAAAAAGGCGTTCAGTGATGAACGTCGCTTCGGAGCCTCAGTCGATCAGAGCGCGGGCACGGAAATTGGTCCCCAGGTGGAAAATATTAATGAGTGCCGTGCCCAGGAGAACGGTACTTGTGCTGGAGGAGAAATAGCTCTGTACGTTGGGCTGTGATTCGGACGCGCTGGGGGTTTGGGCGGATGTCGAAACCGCCATGTTGGACGAAGGAGCGGAACGATGCAGAAGCGTGTGATGCCTGGCTCCACACGTTGAGCAATTGTGGCTGCTTGAGCAGTCGCGAAGCTGATGGCCTCTTGCGAAGCAATTTAGGCACAGCTGTTTGTTCTTGATACAACTGGAACGTGCATCAGCGGACATATTAAGGAAGCGCGGACATAGTCGGATCGGGTGATTCTCCTTGGAGCAGAGGTCACACGTCCTCTTCTTCGGACTGACTTGGTTCTTGAACGAGAGAACCTTGTTTGGCACCGGACTGCCGTGCGAACGGAATGGATTTGAGTGGTTGCGAGAAGTGGATGGCTTTTGGCCGCCTTGGGAAGGAGGCGGATTCGGAGCCCCGCGGGAGGTGGAAGGGTCGCTCTCAATGGCCTCGAGCGTCAAATAGCGCTGAGTGAGGAAGGAGTCGATTTCCGTCCAGGGCGGAACCTCCTTTTTGTCTTTCACGGACGCTTCCCACAACGCGCGGCTCAACTTTGGCAATTTGGAAGCGCAGATGGTAACGAGCAGACTATCCCAGTTGTCCGTGCAAACGTTGGAGACTGCTAGCGCATTTAGGACTCCCTGCATCGTACTTTGAAGCTCCTTCAAAGCACGACTGCATTCGGAAGTTACGCGGGGCAAGAAGAGGAGAATGTTAATTTGATTGGTCACCAGGAGCCGATTATTTTCATATCGGCTGCGGAGAGCCAACCATGCGGACTCGAAACCGTCATGTGTGAGGGGGGATTTTTCTACGATGGCCTTCGGATCGCCCCTGGTCTTCTCGGTGAGGTAGTATAACTTCTCTACCGGAGACAATTTGGGATTGTTGATTACGACGGCCGTGAATAGATCCCGGAATGTGGGCCAGCGGACGTAGTCCCCTGAGAAAACCTCTATATTGACGGGAGGCAGTCGACAGCCGCCCTGTTGGACTGGCTGTGCAGAAGGAAGGACTGTGGCGGGGGCCAGTTGGGCATTGAGGTCACTGAGACACTGTTCGAATATTCCGTAGCACTCGCCGTATGTCTCACGGATGTCCGCTTGGATTTCTGGATCCTCATCAGCCATCACCGCGGAGCAGGCCTTGTATTCGGCCTCGACGTCCGTCCACATGCTGAGGATCTGACCTCGGCGGACCTCGGACAGAGGGGCGGATGGGGCGGCGGTGATGCGCTCTGCCAGGTGAGACAGTCGGCCGATGGCGGCGACCAATTTGGTCCGAGCGACAGAGGTGGCGGATTGAGCCATTTTGGTGAAGTGGCGAGAGCTGACGGGGCTACGGATGAAGGAGCCTGTCGGATCTTGTTTGGTCACGGTCGGAACCTTAAGGGTGACGGGAGACGGAAATAAAACCGATTTGGTCCTTGCCGGGCTACTACTGGTTGCTCGCGGAGTGAGAGGTGCCTTGACCTTGTGTGTCGGAGTAGTTCCGGAGGCGGAAGAGGTGCGTAAGCGGCTGGAAGAGGTGACAGGCAAAAGCTTCTTGCCGTCCGGAGGGCCTGTTGGCATGTTACGGACTCAACCACGCAACGACGAAAATCGGTCTCGGAAGTCTGTGAGGGACAGAGTAGACTTGTCTCGAAAAAACGTCAGGAACCCAAGATTCGTTCGGAAAGACAACCCAATTATGGACGGCCGGCAAAAAAAAGGGCCTCGAGCTAGCTGGAATGCAATAATTCGATCGACTCGGATTGCTTGAGATCACCTGAAGGTGAGAGATCCCAAACAATGAGTGATCTTATATTGAGCAGAGCTGAGGAGAGGAACGGTCACACTGGTTGTGGCAATATTTTATAAATATTGTTAGTGCGCTGCTCCTCCGGTTACCTCTTGACGCAATCGTGCGCAGAACCGGGCTATCGGCGGATGGAAGGCGGACGGAAGTGACACGGACACCAAAAAAAATAAAATAAAAATTATTTCTTATCAAAAAAAATATTTTTCTTTTATCTTAATTGCAGAAAATTTTGAAATTTTTCGGACGAGGAAAGATTATTTTAATTAATTTAATTTAAATAAATTGACGTTTTTACTTGTCCTATTCGGATGGACGCAAGGAAATGATGCCGATAGTTTTTGGATAGGGCCACCACTAATGCACGGAACAAAAACAACCACGAAAGCCCGAAACACAGTTTTGCACTTTGGCGGTTTAAATTGCCAAATAATTACTCAGAATGCGCCGTGCCCTGGTCGCGAGTATTTTATTTGGCAACTGGAGGATGTTGGAAGTGGTGCAGCAGCAGGGAAAAGTGGCTAGAGGGCATGAATTGCACTTAATCGCGGATTTTATTTAAAATAGGGCACTTGCGCGGAATGGTGTAGTGCGGTATTTAATGCCGGGATTTGGTATTTTTTTGTGGGGTTTTATATATGTATATACGTGTATATAGTTGGTAGCCAACTATGGAAATAAATTTAGAAATATGTATGTAGGAATAATGATGCAGATATATATATATATGTATGTATGGATTGTTGTTGTTGCACTCGGAGTGTGCCAACGTATGTGGTATTGGGGTAGGTCGTGCACTTGGAGATATGTGTATGGATATCAGTGTGTGTGTATGTACGCAAGCTCTCATGGGCTGGAATGTGCGTACATACATATGCGCGGAATGCACTTTTAAATAAATTGTGTTTAATTAATTCTTCCGCGAATTATGGACGGACACAAGGAATTGAAGAACTACCGTAACACTGGTAGTTGAAGGTGAACGTGTGGAGAACGGCCGAATCGCGATAATATGGCGGTGTCGAAAGAGGAAAAGACAGAAAGAACGGAACAGAAGGAAATAAGTACATATATAAGAATATATATATGCACTTATATCGCGGACCTCGGACTTTGAGGAATTTCGGAACAACAAAAAACGCGAATGGAGGCGAGTTCTGGTAGACGAAAATCGTACTTATCTTGGGGCGATGAAGTGATGAAGCGATGCCGTGCTGGAAGGCTGGATGGAATTTTCTCCTTATTGGGGAAGGCAGAAGTAGCAAATCGGCCTCGAAGGACCAATGTTCAGGGGCTTTGCTCGTCAGATCCCAAAATCCCAGGTCGAAAGAAAGTCCAATGGTTTCGATATATATAATGTGGTTTTTTTCAGGGTGAATATGCGCGTGCGGAACCGTCTCGCTTAGGATGTAGGAGCGTAAGTAAAGTTTGGATGCGCTCAAGCTGCCGAGGGCTGTCGGCAGCGAGAGCGAGAGCGGGAGCGTGGGCGGGAGCGCGATCGTGGTGAGATGCGCGTAGCCGGGGGGAATAATTCTCTCGTGTAAGAGGGCGAGAGCGAGGGCAGCCGCTTGCGTAGCTGGAATGCTAACATCAAAGAGTGGCTGGAATGCCCACAGAGCGGCTGCCCCGCCAACGCCGTCCCCACTCTGAACAGGGAGGATGACGGCTGAGCAGTGGAATCAGGTCCACGCCAAGCTCGTGGAATCCCTTTTCACGCGAATGGAGGACGAGCCAAATGCTCCCATGCTCACCTTTGATGGTGCGGGATTGTTGAACGGAGTGAAAACCCTCAAATGTAACGACGACCCGACGAGGAAGTGACTGGTGCAGGCGGTACCCAAATTTGAAGCTCTGTGGGAGGGGGCCAATCTGGAGGTGGTGGACAGGGAGATGATCCCGTCCGTCCCGAATGCTAAGTTGCTCTTCCCCATTGCAGTCCAGGGAGACCGAGCACTGAAGCTCCTTCAGCGTCAGAACGCGGACGTGCCTACAGCGGACTGGAGGATTTTGCACGCTGGTAGCCCATTACCCAATGAGGTGAGCCAGCACATGATCCTTCAGATCAGCAAAGAGGCGGAGGACATCCTCTACCCGAGATTCGGGAAAATGGCGTGGGGCGTAGGTAGCGTCTACCTACGTCTCAAAAAACGGCACCCAGGGGACAAGGATGCGCATAACCTGCAGGCAGGCGAGGTGGAGAAGGACCTAGGTCTAGATACCATCCTGGAGGACGACTCGGAGAAAGAGGAGGAGGACCGAGACCTGACCGTTATAGTCAACCCGTCGATGGAGGTTGAGCCAGCCACTCATGACAGTAAGGGTGCTGCAGCTCAATCTTCATAAGAGCAAGCTCACGTCGGCGGAGCACCTAATTGCCTTGGAGCAGGGACCCGTCGACATAGCTTTGGTCCAGGAGCCATGGATTACCTCGGGCAATGCTGTGGCCGGACTAAGTCGCCTAATTACCACCTCTTCCACCCACCACCGGTAAGCAGGACCAGAACCGCCGTACTTGTACGAAAAGGCATCCACGCTTACCTTATGTCTCATTACAGCACTGACGACCTAACTGCGGTGATGCTCAAAAGCGAGGACAAGCGCCTGATGGTAGCTTCCTGCTACAAGGCACACGACAGGCCGGCTCCACCGGAAGAGCTAAGGAGTCTGGTGGCGCAAGCCAGCCCGGAAGACCAGCAGTTCTTAGTTGGTACGGACGCAAACGCCCACCACAGCGTGTGGGGAAGCCCCCATATCAACGACCGAGGTGAGTCACTTCTAGACTTTATACTATCAACTAACCTAGATGTAGCAAACGTTGGAGAGGAACACACCTTCGTAGGTCCCACCTCGTCTTACGTGCTAGATCTAACACTCGTAACGGGAAAGAGTACTTTGGTATCTGACTGGAGAGTCCTTGAAAGACCACAAGTACATTCAGTTTAAGTGCGAATTTAAACATTCTCCGAAGATAGCTGTCTATAGAACCCAAGGAACACAAACTGGGAAAAGTTTCAAAAGACAGTTACCTCGAAGCTCGCGACTCGTCCGGGCACAGTGAAATCTCCGGAAGACATAGAGACGTCCCTACAGACACTATCCAAGGAACTACTAGATGCGTACCACGCATCATGCCCACCCTCGAGATCGAAGAAGAGGACCAAACCACTTTGGTGGAACCGGGACTTATCGCTTCAAAGAAACAACCTGAAAGACTTCTTCAAAATCGTCAAAATGACGAACGATGAGAAATACAAATACAATACAATGAGAAATACAAAACCCTACTCAGGGAATACAAGAAGGAAATACGCAGGGCACAAAGAAACTCGTGGAGGAACTTCTGCTCCAATATCGAGAAAGTCCCAGAAACGGCTAGACTCCGGAAGTTGCTATCGAAGCAACCAACCATACAGAGTCAGCTGAAGCGAAATGATGGACAGTGGACTGAGGGCAGCGAAGAAGCCCTAACAGCACTGATGGAGGATCACTTCCAAGGATGCACCGATGTTGCTGACGCCACAGAGCATCAGTGACCTAGCAACTGAGGAACAGCATCCTCCAACAAATCTCATATCGTCTAAGAGAATCCACTGGGCTATAGACTCCTTTGCGGGTACAAAAGCACCTGGACTAGACGGTATATTTCCAGCCATGCAACAGGTGACCAAAGACGTGATCACCCCATGGCTCTCTGCAATATACTCAGCTTGCCTGAGCACAGGCTATATCCCTATCCAATGGAGGACCTCGAGGATTGTCTTCCTTCCTAAGGCAGGAAAGAGCAGCCATATGAGTCCTAAGGATTATAGACCGATAAGCCTCACATCCTTTCTACTCAAAACTCTAGAAAAGCTGCTGGATTTACACATCAGGAACGATATAGGGGGACAGTTGTCAACCAACCAGCACGCATACACCAAAGGGAAATCGGTAGAGACGGCACTGCATTCGCTAGTAGCCACCATCGAGAGCGCCCTTCAAAATAAAAAGTATGCTCTAGGAGTGTTCGAAGACATATCCGGAGCATTCAACAACGTGAATACGAACGCGATAATGGACTGCCTTGAAGCGACCAACACGCATCCCGCAATTAACTTCTGGATAAAAAACCTTCTCAGCTGCAGACGGGTGTATTCAGAGTGGGGCACCGCTTCCATGGTGATTAGATTATCACGGGAGTATGTCCATCAGACCCTCAGCTCTATAATGGAATCAACACTCAGGTGAGCATCATGTCGTCAGTCGGGCGGAAACAGGTAGGACTCAGATATCAACGCGGACAAGACGGACCTTATCCTCTTTACCAAGAGATATAAGGTGCCAGCATGGACCCCCCCGAAAATCGACAGAACCAGGCTGACCCCAAAATCACAAGTCAAATACCTCGGCATAGTACTGGACAGCAAGCTGGCATGGAGACCCAATGTATTGGAAAGGGTGAAGAAGGCCACCATTGCGCTATATGCATCCAAGAAGATGATTAGCAGCACATGGGGCCTATCACCTGCTCTAAGGCACTGGATTTACATCTCGGTGGTGCGACCTACTCTCCTGTATGGTGTCTTAGTGTGGTGGCAGGCTACGGAAAAAAAGACATACAATAAGATTATGGAAAGAACTCAGCGGCAGGCAATGCTCTGCAACACAGGGGCGCTGAGGTCAACCCCAACAAAATCTTTCGAAAACATTACTCGGAATAGACCCCCTAGACATCCACGCGCAACTGATTGCAGGAAAGGCAGCACAACGCCTAGTCGCATCGGGCAACATGTCGCTGCACGGATTCGGGCACAGTTCAATCGGCCGAGACATGATCTGTATAACTGACTACATGATCCCCAGAAAATGCCTGGATGTCGAAACAACATCATTTATGAGACCCGACGACTGGAAAAAGGGTCGGGACCAGACTCAGCACCTCAACATTTACACAGACGGCTCCAAGATGGAAGGAGGAGTAGGAGCGGGCTTATACTGTACAGACTCTGAGATAAGGCTGTCCTATAAGCTACCGGACCAATGCAGCATATTCCAGGCGAAAGTTTTCGCGATACGAAAAGCGGCGGAGGCTGCTCAGTCTACGGATCGCCCACACGACGTGATCAACCTGTTCGTGGACAGCCAGGCGGCGATAAGATCCATACAGTCGTCAGCGGTCGGTTCCAAAAATGTCTTGGCAAGCAGGGAGGCACTAGAAATCCTAAGCACGACAAAGTCAGTGCGGATCTACTGGGTTCCCAGCCACCAGGGCATCGATGGTAACGAGATCGCTGACGTTCTGGCTAAGGACGGCGTCGGGCTGGAAAACGACAGAACTGAGAACGTACCGGTCTCCCTTAGAACGCTCCAAAGAGATCTAGAGAAAAAGGCCAACACTAAAGCAAGGAACAGGTTGAGCAACACCACCACCTGCAGAACCTCAAAGACCATGTGCAGGGAGCACAATGAGAAACTCAGCCACTACCTACTGCACCTACCACGGAAGGACTGCAGAATGCTAGTGGGAATACTCACAGGTCACTGTCTGGCTGCGGAACATGCTGTCAAGCTGGGCATCACCAACAGTGGCAGCTGCAGGAAATGCGATGAACCCGGGGCTATCGAAAACCCTGGAGCATCTGATCTGCATCTGCCCGGCTCTTTCACGGGCTAGGCGAAGGTACCTAGGCGACCCCGGTGCTGGCATCGCTGGAGGATGCCTCCAAGAGGACGCCAGGGGAACTTCTTTCCTTCGCGAAAATCTCCTCGCTCCTCACGGAATTCGAAACCGCGTAAATAACTAAGGAAGGTCCATACACACCCATCCGGATAACTAAGGCCATATTGGCCTATGAGAGGCCCCATGAGGGCCGTCCGGGTTAACCTAACCTAATTGATTTGAAGTTTGATGTCTAGTGTAAGTAGGTTAGGGCAAGGCGGGAGCGAAATGAAAGCTCACTCTTTCGCTCAGGGCGAAAGCTATGCTTAGAATGGAATGTATGGAATTTAGAATAATAATGTTTAATTGAAGTCGATCGAGTACGCACGTTCCTTTTTTTCGCCCCGCCTTAAAAATAAAGTCTTTACGCCACCACAAGTTTGTCGGTTTTGTTATTAGTAAAACTCTTCTGATTTTTCATGGCGCCCCCGGGTGGACAGTAAAGATCAACATATTTAAAAGGCAACAAAATAGGTGACAGTGACACAAATAAAAATACATACACATACACAGTTATAAGTACCATGGCAATTTATTCTTTTATAGAATAAAAGTGTTTTTATAGTTGCCCGCGTCGTGTTGTGTGTTCAAAGCATAAAAACCTTGCCAAAACATTGTGTCGGTCGCGCAATACCCTCACCCGCCTGCTGCTTAACCGTTGCTGAGACCCTGCGGAGTCCTGCTGCTTCACCGTTCCTGCTACCCTGCTGATTGCCTGCTGCTCCACCATCAGCCACCGTTGCCAAAAACCCAGAGGACGAATGGACCCTTGCGATTGCACGGTTTGCAAAAGGAAAGTGGCAGCTGGACTTAAAGATCCACACGCAGAGCATGTTTGAAATTCGCAAAAATAGTTGGTTCGTTAACCCAAGCCGCGGTATAACACTTACTTCCACACATACCTACATACATACAAGCAGCTGCACCGGTGCATTCTTTCGTCTCTCGCTTTCGCTTGACCACCGTTGTTTGCTGTGTACTTGGTGGGAGAATTTCGTTGCCGCGCTTGACGCGCTACCCTGTTTTGCGAGGGTATATTGTTTTTGTTATCACTTTGCAAGTGACGCGCTACCCTACATTCTTAGGGTATATTGTTTTTGGCTATCACTTGGAAAGTGACGCGCTACCCTACAGTTTAAGGGTATATCGTTTTTGGGTGTCACTTGCAACCAACTATACACCTCGTGCCTCGACATTCAATTATTGTCGTTCTCGATTTTCGTTCTTGTTTGGACATTTATTATTTATTTATCTGCAAAAATATTGGTTTTCGTCGCGTAGATTAAAAATAGTAAAATGGCACAAGAAAATAAGTCTGTTCTTGATGACTTAAAAAATAAGCTCAAAAACCGAGTCAAAAGCATTCGCCGCTTAGAAAATCGCTTAGAGGGTGGGTCGATTCCATTGCAATTGACAGAGCTAGAATGCAGACTCGATGTTCTTCTATTAACAAGGCCAACATATTGCAGGAGCAAATAGAAGAAATCGATAGCAAAGATGAATTTGGAGCCGGAAGAAATGGCCATTGTAACCAAAGCAATGATAATGTCGCTTATCGATGCTTTGAAGCTAACAAGCGATACGCCGCCCTCGGTATCAGCTTCTACGGCCCCAACTCGTGCTCGACTTCCGAAATTGGTCCTACCAAAGTTTAGTGGTAAATATTCGGAGTTTAAAAATTTTATTAGCCTCTTTGAGACTCTGGTTCATAATGATGATACTACCGGTGATCGAAAAATTTAATCATTTGATTTCGTGCCTCTCTAATGAAGCATTCGGAACAATAAAGGCGTTCCAAGTCACCGAGGATAATTACGCAAAGGCCATTACCAGCCTAAAGCGAGTATACGCCAACGAGTGTCTAATATTTTCGAACCAAGTCTCCGCACTGTTCAATCTGCCAAAAATCTCGCAACAGTCCGCATCGTCCCTAAGGAGCCTCATCGATACAGTGTCCTCAATCTATGGTTCATTACTATCGATAGGAGACGATACGAAGATTTCGAATGCAATGCTCATTCATCTCGTTTTAAACAGAGTCGACACAGTGACTAGACAGAAGTGGGAAGAACAACTTGACTTCGAAAAGTTGCCGCTTTGGTCCGACTTTGAAAAAGTTTTAAATCTTCGATACCAGCATTTGTCTGCGGAAGAATCGACAAAGCCAAGGCACGACAAAGTCATGCCAAGCAAGTCACACCATCGCAGTTCATTTGCTTATTCTTCCACTCCCCCCAACAGTACAGCTCAGCGAACATGCAGCTATTGCAATTCGGGAGACCATGCAGTGGCCAACTGCACGCCATTTTCACGTCTATCGGCTATGCAAAGGTTCGAGTTCACAAATTCTGCATCCTTATGTATTAATTGTCTGCAAAAGGGTCACACTGTTGTACGATGCAAGGTCGCCAAATGTCGAGTATGTGGCCGCTCACATCACACATTGTTGCATCGATACACAGTGACTGATAATAGTCTCGCGTTGCCGCCACCCCCAGACAGTTCGTCTCCTCCTTTAAATCAGGATCACCCTTCCACCTCTCATGCTCTGCATGCGACTTCGTTGGACAGGGTGATTTTGGCTACGTCGATCGTAAGCGTCAGAACAAAAAATGGTGAACACAGTTTGCCCAGAGCTCTCCTTGACTCTGGATCCCAAACAAACTTCAGCACGGAAGACCTTTCCCACCGCTTACAGATCCGTAGATCCTGAGTTGAAGAAAATGTACTTGGAATTCATGGAAGAGTACCTCTCCTTAGGTCATATGTCGCCGACTGACAATACGATTCCTTCTACTCCACACTACGTAATTCCACATCAGTGTGTCCTTCGGCCCTAAAGTACGTCCACCAAGCTTCGTGTCGTGTTCGATGCGTCGTCGAAGACGTCTTCTCAGGTGGCCTTGAATGAGATTTTGATGGTCGGACCGACCATTCAAGAGGAACGCTGCTCCTCTTCCGTCTGCACAGGTTCACCCTGACTGCCGATGTAAAAAAGATGTATCGCCAAGTAATGGTGAATGAAGCGGATAGGCAGTTTCAGATGATAGTGTGGAGAAGCGACCCATCTGAGTCCTTGAGATTATACAAGCTTAACACCGTGACTTATGGGACTGGACCAGCCCCCTTCTTGGCTATCCGGTGTTTAAAAAGGTTGAGTGAGTCTGTGAAGCTACATTCCCTAAAGCTGCTGACGTTATTGGGTCCGACTTTTACGTCGATGACATGTTGACTGGTGCTGCATGCGTAGAGGAGCTAAGGGCAATTAAGTCCGAAGTATCTCAGGTTCTTCAGACCGTTCGAGATAGCGAAGTGGTTTTCGAACTCACCTGATATCACCGCATCTGAGAGCACAGCAAAGCCCATAACGATCTCGGATTCAGAATCGACTAAGGCGTTAGGAATCTCATGGTTGCCCAAGGAAGATGCCTTTCAGTTTAAAATTGACAATAAAGTCATGGGTCTTCGACCGAAAAAACGGAACATACTGTCGGTGACATCGAAGTTGTTCGACCCCTTGGATTGTTGAGTCCCATCGTCATAAAGGGCAAGATCCTATTGCAGGAACTTTAGCTTAACAAACTAGATTGGGATGAGTCGATTCCGATGCATTTTGAAACAGCATGAAATATGTTGAAAAATACACTATCTCAATTGGAACCTCGTACCTCTGTACCTCGGTTTGTGTATTCCGATCCGATGTCACCGGTCCAGTTACATGCCTTCGCTGACGCCTCCATGAGAGCTTTTGGTTCGTGCGTATATATCCGTAGCGAAACTGCAGAAGGTTTAAAAATATCATTGTTGACTTCAAAGTCCAAAGTAGCGCCGCTCAAGTCCAAAACGCTCCCGCGGCTTGAGTTATGTGCCGCTCACCTTCTCGCGGATCTCTGTCACAGAATCAAGCCCCTATTAAAGGTACCTATCGAACGAGCTGTTTATTGGTCAGACTCTGAAGTAACTCCTCACTGGATTCGGTCGCATCCATCTACGTTGTCGACGTTCGTTTCGAATAGGGTGGCTGAGATTCAGGAGTGGTCAGATGAAGCTACGTGGCGACTTGTCCCTACAAAACAGAACCCAGCAGATATTGTGTCAAGAGGTTGTGACGTCCAAGAAGTCGCCCAGTCAATCTGGTTTGAAGGACCATCATTTTTGAAGGATGAAGAAGAAAACTGGCCTAAAAACCCTCATTTCGAGACTTCAGAAGATGTTGAGCTGGAGAAATGGAAGAACGTGGTCGGGCTGACCGCAACCTTCGAAATTTCGGATTTGGTAGATGTCATCGAGGGATCCTCGTCACACCTCAAGCTGCTTAGAGTGTTTTGTCATATGTTCCGCTCTATGAAAAAATGTAAGAACCCGAGCATAACGTTCGAAATAACGGTTTCACCGACAGAGTACGATGAAACCTTTCGCAAAATTGTTGAAATTATCCAACATCACGAGTATTGTGAGGAAATCGAGAAAGTTCGAAAAGGATCTAGAGTTGGTCCTTGTCTTCAGCGGTTGAACCCATTCATCCATTCCATCCACACAGGTACTTGGTGTAATTTTTCGTTGTTGAGAGTAGGGCGGCGACTAGAAAAATCTCCTATATCATACGATGCCAAGTTTCCGCTGCTTTTGACGAAGCGCTCGCAATTCGTGCAGAGCTATGTTCGCCATCTGCACCATACGAATTTTCATGTCGGCCCACGAGCACCTGTGAGCTTCCTTCGACAGAGTGTTTGGATCGTAAACGCTCAGGAGGTCTGCAGTCAGACAGTTCGATCATGTATCCGCTGCTTTAAGTGTAAGCCTCGACTGCTGATGCAACTTATGGGATATTTACCTGCAGACCGGCTCCGTGCTCTCCGCCCATTTTCGATTTGCGGCGGTGATTTTTGTGGCCCCGTCTCGACGACATTGAAAATTCGAGGAAGGCCCCCATACAAGTCCTATATCGCGCTTTTTGTTTGTTTTGCGTCCAAAGCGGTTCACCTAGAACTTGTATCTGATTTGACTACTGACTCCTTTTTATTGGCTTTCCAAAGGTTCGTTGGGCGCCGAGGATATCCCCAGATCGTCCATTGCGACAACGGGACGAATTTCGTCGGAGCGAGCCGTCACCTCAGCGCTCTGCAGAAGGCGCTCGAGGACGGGGCGGGCGCAGTTCGAGGATTCGCATCAAAAAACGGATGCGAATTTGCGTTCATACCGCCTCGGGCGCCACACATGGGAGGCAGGTGTCAAGTCTGCGACGGCAGCGCGCTATTGACCGCAGAAGAGCTCGCCACAGTCCTCGTCGGGATCGAGACCGTCCTGAACTCCAGGCCGCTGGGAGCCCTCAGCCAGGACCCCAGCGACGGCGTGGCACTCACGCCCGGGCACGTGCTGACAGGCGGGTCGCTCATCGTCCCCCCAGCACTGCGGACTCAGGACCAGGAGATTCTCAGCTGCTTGCGGCGATGGCGACTTGCCTCGTCAGTCAGGCAAGCGTTCTGGCAGCGATGGTCCCGAGAATATGTCCTGGGGCTGCAAATTCGTGGCAAGTGGCACCAGAGGAAGCCCGGCGTGAAGGAGGGAGACCTCGTCCTCGTGGCCGAGGACAACATGCCTTCACAGGAGTTGCTCCTAGGCAGGATCATCGCCACGCACGCCGGGGAGGACGGCATGGGTCGTCGACCTTAGGAGGAGCGACGGAACTGTCTTTCGGCGGGCCATCCACAAGCTGGCGCCGCTACCAAGCTGTTGAAGCCGCGCAGGCCTTCAACGGGGCCGGTGTTTCGTCATGTCGTTTTAATATTAAATGTTTTTGGTTTTTGTTAAGATTATGTTGCAATTTATTTGAAGTTTGAAGTCTAGTGTAAGTAGGTTTGGGCAAGGCGGGAGTGAAATGAAAGCTCTCTCTTTCGCTCAAGGCGCCCCGCTTTGCCACCGTAGGTTAGCTAGGCTTAGAATGGAATGTATCGATCGAAATTAAGTCTTTACGCCACCACAAGTTTGTCGGTTTTGCAGCTCTTAAGCACATAACTGTACCAAAAATTGTACTTGGAGCTAAGATATATCATAAGTTAAATATCCATGATTATCAATAAAATGGCCATTAAGCAAATAAAACTATCTACATATATATTCTTGATCAGCATCAATAGCCGAGTCTGTCTGTCCGTCCGTCCGTCTTGCTGAGCGCCTAGATCTCAGAGACTTTAAGAGATAGAACAACCAAATTTAGTTTCGAGACTCATGTGATATGACACTGTTGCAAGTGTATTTCAAAATTTCGCCATGCCCTCTTCCGCCTCCACAAAGAACGAAAATCTGTGGCACTTACAATTTTTGAGATACGATAAAACTTAAAACGCAGTATCGTAGAGAATGACCACATCTATCAGACTGCCGAATCTGAATTTGATCGGATCATTATTATAGCCAGAATGAAGAAATTAATTTTCAGTTGCTTCCCCCACCTCCTCTGGCGCTGCTGACGCTACTGATTCTCTTTCTCGCTCGCACACACTCTGCCATGGTGCAGTAAGCGAGCGCCCTCTCGCGGAGGAGATGTAGATTCTAAATGGTAGGTGTAGAATATTTGTTCTAGATGTATTATCTACATTTTAGAAGTAGATGTAGTTAACAGATGTAGCAAAAAATGTAAATTAAACTTTTTTTTTTAATTTCAATCATAAGCTCACAAATTTACATACTGACTGTGTACGGGTATAAAAGTAGAGTCGCGACTAGAAGCGACTCACGTTCCTTCTCGTTTTTCAATTAGCCACCAGAAAGTTTCTTCATTCCACCCTTATTCATGGTTTTCTTTGTTTAAACACTTATTTAGAGTTAATTGTATAATTTAATATGGCGACAAACCACGTGGCGATAAGACAAGCAAACAGCTATAGGGGGAACTACGAGTCGCTTGCTGGTCTGGTAACACTGAGCTTACGACTTGCCCTAAACCGGCCCTGGGCAAAAGCCAGATAATTCTAGTCTTATTTTCATCTTAAGATATGCATCTGTGATGCATACAGAACTAAAAAGCTTAGGGAAGTTAGAAATGGAAATCGAAAAACCACTGACAAAAGACAATTTGGTTATTTTATTTTTTTGACGATTTTTTAAGCTTTATACCTGTACGAACGATATCCATATTACCTAAAAGTTATTGGAGTTTATTTAAAATACGTTATTTATGTTGAAATTAGGGGTTTACTTTCTGCAAAATCAAAACGCACTGAATTTCCGAGCACGTGTCTAAACTTTAAAGGGTTTTTTTTTGCAAAGAGCGAATGTTCACTCTGAAAAAAACATTGGATTCAAAAAGCCAATTTATCTATGAGATGATCAAAATTATTCAAATTGTAAAACTTCGATTTCGTTTTTTTTTATTATTTTTGCCGTATGGGAGCATCCACTGTGCACTGGTTGGTTTTAAAGGCACACATTTTCAAAACCAACAAATATTGTCGCATCACGGCGATAAATTTGTATTTTGACGCAATAAAGCTCTCTCTCGCTCTTGGCGAATTCGCCTCGCTTCGCCGCCCTAGATAAGTTAGGCTTAAGAAGAAATTATAGCGAGAAATAGAAAAGAGATCGTATTGTAGTATGTTCATATCCAATACCCACTGTACCAGTGTACTTAAGGGGAACACACTGTAACACTTTGTTGTAGTGTTTATGTAATTAAAAGTCCCAGACATAACTTGAGCTATCGTATTACGATCGCCCAAGAATGCCTCGAGCGACACAAGTGCAGCGTCAACATATTCCCATGACTTGACGGCACATGCACACACATATACACATACATATTCCCTCGCGCCCTCGCTGTCAGCAGCGCTGGGCATAGAAACATATATACAAAGATACATTGCGGTCGCTCCGCTGCCGGCGTCTCGGGCAGCGCAGCTACGCGGCCATAGGCTAAGAAACTTAAAGAATTATTTCAACGTTTCAATCAATAAAGTATGTACGATAAGAACGGATGTTCTTGCTGTTTATTAATTTATGCACGGAGTGATAATGGAACAATATTACATGGCGACCGTGACCGTGATTAACGAACATTAAATGAAAAAAAACATGTGTATAATATAAATGCCGGCAACAAAAAAAAAAATCCAACCACATATGAAAAAAAGAAAATAATAAAATTTTAAATCGTGGAAATGTCGATAAAATATATACATAAAATATGTTAAATAAAGGAAAATAAAATTCTGCAAATAAAATACAATACATTTAATAAATAAAAATCACACCAAGTAAATAAAAGAAAACAAAATATAATATCATATACATGATATAATAAATAAAATAAAATTTGTCCAAAACTAATATAATAAATGGCAGTAAAAAATAAAAAACACAAAATATGAACGCTGCTCCTACAAGCCAAGCCTACAGGAGGCGTTAGAGGCTTGTCCAATCGATGGACCACGCCCACTCACGATAGCTGAGTACCGGGCACGACAGAATCCAAAACAACAGGAGAAAAAGAAGAAGAAGCGGGGAGGAAAAAAATTAAACTCCTCCGCCAACGGCGCCTAGCCCAGGAAATGGTGCGCGCAGCAACAACAGAGGAAACCAAAGAACTACATGCACGAGAAGTGGACAGACTGGAAGAAGAAATTGGAATTCGTAAAAAACAACAACTTACTTTAAAAACTTCATTAAATATTCAAATATTTACATTAAAAAAAAATATTTACATCTAAACCCTCAAGTAGATGCGTGAAAACGCTGCTTGAAAAAAACTAACCAAACAAAAAGTAGGCTTTAACTAACAACATATGGCTGATATTTTAATTATATCGAGCAACAAATTGTAAATCAGTCATATGTAACTAAATCTATTTTCATTTTCCTTCTAAAAATTTTTATTTTTTTGAGCAATTACATATGTTAGCAGAAATTTCAAAAAGAGTATAAATTTGTATCATTTTTTTTTCCATAAAATTCAATTTAAATCTAAAAATAAAACCATGGGCTGGTTTGGTTCTGACGACAGTCAGACCAAGGACAATACGGCCAATGTGGTCCATAATGTAAAAATTATTGATCACACCGATGGTATACAAGCACTGTTTGTGTTACTTTTAATACTGACCATAGTCAGTACACTACAGTTTTTGCTTATTTTATATGTCAAACATAACAAAAGCATAAAAAGAAGATATATGAGCAGAGCAATTAACCTAGATAGGGTCTAGAAAAAAAAAATATGACGACATTGAAAATAATTGAAGAAGTTTACAGTAGAGACCCCGATTTTTCCAATAGAATTATACAATTGGTCTCAACGACCCCGAGGAGCATAATAGAGCTCGAATATATGTACATGGATACATTTGAATTAGAATTTTCACCCTTAATACATTGTTCAAAAACACAAAAAGCAATTGTGTTGACTACCATTCCAGGTATCAAAGTAAAATCAGTAAGGAATGAACACCCCATTTTAGGCAGAGTCATTGACTTTGTAATATTTAAATCCTAAAAGAAAAAAAACTACATGGCCTGGCTTACGATCTGTGCTAAAGTTTGTACGCTAAGAGCAGAGTTCGATAAGTCCTATAAATGCTTAACGCAAAACAGACCTACTCAAAATAGTACGGTCATTAAACATGCCACCAATTTAGTACACATATACAATGAAGTCAGAGAGCTTTTCCTTGAAAATAAACACAGACTTGCCGATATACATACATTGGTTTCAAGCTACAGACATTTTTAACCGTCTAAGGGAACGATTAATTATCGTTAAAGATAAACTCAATTTGGACATACACGTACCAACACTTCTCAACACAGCAGCAACATATATACCAGTTGTTGAAGCGGGACCAAGTTCAATAAGTCCCAGACCCCCAAACATAAAAAATATTAGCATCATATCGGAAGACGATTCTCAATCAAATCGATCGAACCTTCCGGTACACGACGACATCCCGTCGACTAGCACAAGATCAAACGAACACAATAATCAAAACACCAATATGTCTCAGTCAAATATAGAGTTCATAAATACAGCATCGAAGCTCATCCCAGACTTCGATGGGAAACCAGAAAACCTTCAAAGTTTTTTGGATGCACTTAGCATTGTAGACGCCATTAAAGGCGCACATGAGCAACTAGCGATCTCCATAATAAAAACAAAACTTAAGGGATCAGCTAGAAACCTGATTGGAGAAGAAAATACCTTAGCTCAGGTAATCTCCAGGCTCAGGGTTAATGTCAAAGGCGAGTCAGTAGAAGTTTTATCAGCAAAACTGATGAACCTCCAACAACGAAACAAAACAGCCAACCAGTACACAAAAGAGGTTGAGCAAATGACTAAAGCCTTAGAGGGAGCATACATAACAGATGGACTTCCTCTAGAACTGGCCACAAAATATAGCACACAACATGCTGTTAAGGCCATGACAACAAATTGCTCAATAGACAAAGTAAAATTAATCATGCAGGCTGGCACATTCAATACGATGAATGATGTCATTTCAAAATTTGTTGGTAGTTGCACAGACGCTACAGGGAAGAGTGATGTAGTATTGTATTGCCGCCAAAACAGAGGTAACCGGAATGGTAACGCGTTCAGAGGCAGATACAATAATAATCCCAATAATACCAATACCTACGGTAATAATAGCAGTTTCAGTAACTATAATCGTTACAGAAATAACCGAGGTAATCGTGGAAACGGTTACCGTGGAAATTCCGCAAGAGGACGACCCGGTTATAATAGCACCATCTCAATTTAAATATATATGCAAATTTTTCTAATGCACAGACAAATAAGAACTTAACATTTTTAATAGATACTGGAGCAGACATTTCCATTCTGAAAGATAATACAATAGATTCCACGTTAATAAATACAGAAAAAATTATTAACATACAAGGAATAGGACAAGGAGTAATAAACTCCATTGGTATAGCTTCAATAGAAATTCAAACAACAAAATATATTATTCCTCACGATTTCCATATAGTTAATTCAAATTTTGCAATACCATGTGATGGAATAATAGGCATTGATTTCATAAAAAAAACAATTGCCAACTTGACTTCAAACCATCGGAAGATTGGTTTATAATTAGACCAACTAATTTAAATTTTCCTATTTACGTACCAATTACGTACACAGCTGGAAACAACTCAACACTACTACCAGCACGTTCAGAAGTAATCAGAAAAATAAAACTTAGCTCTTCAGAACAAAATGTTCTAATTCCAAACCAGGAAATACAACCTGGAATTTTTATAGCAAACATGATAGCAACAACTACCATGGCTAATGTCCGATTGTTAAATACCACAACAAATAATCAAATGGTGGATTTAAGCAAAATTAAATTTGAAACCTTGTCCGATTATGAAATATAATGAAACAGAAAGAACTGAAACAGTCCTCAAAGAATTGAAGAAAAATTTCCACCAATGTTTAAAGAAACATTGGAAAAATTATGCACAAAATATACTGATGTATTCAGAATAGATGCCGAATCAATCACAACTAACAATTTTTATAAGCAAAAATTTAGATTGAAGGATGATGAGCCAGTTTATATCAAGAACTATAGAAGTCCTCATAACCATATTGATGAAATTCAATCACAAGTGAAAAATTAATAGACGATAAAATAGTGGAACCCTCTGTGTCAGAATATAATAGCCCTCTGTTACTAGTACCAAAAAATCTCTCCCAGGCTCGGATAAAAAAAGATGGCGTTTAGTAATTGACTACCGCCAAATAAATAAAAAATTACTGTCAGATAAATTTCCTTTACCGAGAATAGACGATATACTCGATCAACTGGGACGCGCAAAGTACTTCTCATGTCTAGATCTAATGTCTGGATTTTACCAGATAGAACTAGAAGATAACTCAAGAAATATAACGTCATTTTCAACGAACAATGGTTCGTATCGCTTCACGCGATTACCATACGGATTAAAAATAGCACCAAATTCATTTCAAAGGATGATGACAATTGCATTTACTGGTCTAGAACCATCCCAGGCATTCCTTTACATGGATGACCTAATTGTCATCGGCTGCTCAGAAAACCATATGATCAAAAACCTTACAAACGTTTTTGAATTATGTAGAAAAAACAACCTCAAACTACATCCTGCTAAATGTTCATTCTTCATGCACGAAGTGACCTTCTTAGGCCACAAGTGTACTGACAAAGGTATTTTACCCGACGACAAGAAATATGACGTCATAGAAAAATCCCTACGGACCCAGACAGCGCTAGAAGATTTGTTGCATTCTGTAACTATTATAGACGTTTTATTAAAAACTTCGCCGACTATTCACGGCACATAACAAGATTATGTAAAAAGAATGTTCTTTCATATGGACAGATGAATGCCAGAGAGCGGTTTTAACTCAAAACCAAGATGGACTCCAACTTCCAGTTGCATACGCATCCAGATCATTCACAAAAGGTGAAAGTAATAAGAGCACAACATTTCAAAGGATGATGACAATTGCATTTACTGGTCTAGAACCATCCCAGGCATTCCTTTACATGGATGACCTAATTGTCATCGGCTGCTCAGAAAACCATATGATCAAAAACCTTACAAACGTTTTTGAATTATGTAGAAAAAACAACCTCAAACTACATCCTGCTAAATGTTCATTCTTCATGCACGAAGTGACCTTCTTAGGCCACAAGTGTACTGACAAAGGTATTTTACCCGACGACAAGAAATATGACGTCATAGAAAAATCCCTACGGACCCAGACAGCGCTAGAAGATTTGTTGCATTCTGTAACTATTATAGACGTTTTATTAAAAACTTCGCCGACTATTCACGGCACATAACAAGATTATGTAAAAAGAATGTTCTTTCATATGGACAGATGAATGCCAGAGAGCGGTTTTAACTCAAAACCAAGATGGACTCCAACTTCCAGTTGCATACGCATCCAGATCATTCACAAAAGGTGAAAGTAATAAGAGCACAACAGAACAAGAATTAGCAGCTATTCACTGGGCTATAACACATTTTCGACCATATGTCTATGGCAAACATTTTTTAGTTAAAACTGATCACAGACCACTAACTTATCTTTTCTCAATGGTTAATCCAAGCTCAAAACTAACAAGAATGAGATTGAAATTGGAGGAGTATGATTTTACCGTGGAGTATCTGAAGGGAAAAGACAATTTCGTGGCAGATGCACTGTCACGAATAACAATTGAAGAATTAAAAACAATGAATACAAATGTCTTTAGAGTCACTACGAGACAACAAAGTAGACAGAAAAAATCCTGCGCAGGAATAGAAACGGATACTTTGCCTAGGCAAGTTCCGCAAAATGCTTCTAAGCCCAACGTATATGAAGTCATTAAAAACGACGATGTACGAAAAGTAGTGACCTTGCGTATAATGCCATACAAATGTTTAATTAAACATGGCAGAAAAATTATAGCAAGAATTGAAGTTAGCGATATTTAGACTAATGGAAATCTAGATTTAGGTCAGTTCTTCCAAAGGCTTGAAAAAGAAGCCAGTATAAATAAAATTAGCGAACTCAAATTGGCACCGAGTGAAAAAATCTTTGAAGTAATTTCAATTGATAATTTCAAAAATATGGGCAACAAATATTTATACAAACTAAGAGTAGCGCTACTCAAGCCGGTGACCATAATAAAAACAGAAAAAGAACAAGAAGCAATAATGTCTACACTACATGATGATCCAATACAAGGAGGACACACAGGCATATCTAAAACATTAGCAAAGATAAGAAGACATTACTACTGGAAAAATATGACACGTCATATAACCAAGTACGTACGTAATTGTCCAAAATGCCAAGTATCAAAAATAGTTAAACATACTAAGACCCCCCTTACCATTACAGAGTCACCAATAAGTGTATTCGACCGAGTACTAGTCGACACAATTAGACCACTAACGAAATCAGACAATGGCAATGAATATGCAGTCACTCTAGTATGTGATTTGTCAAAATACCTAGTAGCCATACCTATAGCTAACAAAAGCGCTAATACAGTTGCTAAAGCTATATTTGAATCATTTATTCTTAAGTACGGTCCTATGAAGACGTTCATAACGGATATGGGTACAGAATATAAGAATTCTATAATCAATGATTTGTGCAAATATCTAAAAATAGACAATATAACATCAACAGCACACCATCACCAGACTTTAGGAACTGTGGAGCGAAGCCACAGAACATTCAACGAATACATACGTTCATATATATCAGTAGATAAAACTGATTGGGACATATGGCTTCAATACTTAGTATATTGTTACAATACTACACCGTCAATGACACATAATTACTGTCCTTACGAACTAGTTTTTAGTAAAAAATCAAATTTACTACAACATTTTAACACCATAGATAAAATAGAACCTCGATACAATATAGACGACTACGCTAAAGAATCTAAGTTTAGGTTAGAAACAGCATACAAAAGAGCCAGAACAATGCTGGAAAACAAAAAACAAAAAAGAAAATTAGAATACGATAAAAACATAAATGATTTTAAAGTAACGATAGGGACAAAAGTTTTACTAAGAAACGAAGTTGGACACAAACTAGACAGTAGATATTTAGGACCTTTTACAGTAGTTCAAATAGAAGATAACAATAATATAATAATAGAAAATAAAAATAAAAGACAAAAAGTTAATAAGGATAGACTAAACCTATTTAGGGAAACATGAAAAAAAATGGCCTGATCAACCAAAGAAAAAAAATAAATATATAATTTGGAAATCTTTAATCATACATATATATGTAATTGCGCATGAAGAAGGAAGGAATTTAAAAAAAAAGAAAAAAAAACAACTACAATTAATACATATTATTATTACAACTTTATAACAATAATTTTTATAAATAATAACTTTTTTAAAATAGCTCCAATATATTACGTTATTTTTCAAAAGGAGGGAGATGTAGTATGTTCATATCCAATACCCAATGTACCAGTGTACTTAAGGGGAACACACTGTAACACTTTGTTGCAGTGTTTATGTAATTAAAAGTCCCAGACATAACTTGAGCTATCGTATTACGATCGCCCAAGAATGCCTCGAGCGACACAAGTGCAGCGTCAACATATTCCCATGACTTGACGGCACATGCACACACATATACACATACATATTCCCTCGCGCCCTCGCTGTCAGCAGCGCTGGGCATAGACACATATATACAAAGATATATTGCGGCCGCTCCGCTGCCGGCGTCTCGGGCAGCGCAGCTACGCGGCCATAGGCTAAGAAACTTAAAGAATTATTTCAACGTTTCAATCAATAAAGTATGTACGATAAGAACGGATGTTCTTGCTGTTCATTAATTTGTGCACGGAGTGATAATGGAACAATATTACAGTATATACCAACTAAGTCAACTGATAATTACCGTGTCGGTCGGGCAATACATACATACGCGAATACCCAGCGATCTCTACCGCCGAGGGATATCCATTCTGCCAGATGCACCAAACCGAAGGAAAGTGGAAGCAACCAGGAATCCTTTCTAGAGGTATTTGTGCAAAAAATTGAAGGCTCGAGTAAAGACAAGAAATATTAAAAAACTCGCAATTACTGTCTTGTGCTAAAATAAGCACCTCGCTTTCAATTCTTGGCACAAACGTATGACGTAGTAGAGCTAGATTTTCATGTTTCGTAGAGTTTTACATATATTACATATATACACATACATATATCACATATTCACATACATCAAACCATTGTGGACGCAGAACATATATACATATAATTTTTTTTCAAAAGCTTCATCAGTTTATTTGAGACTCTTGTGCACAATGACGAGAGCATTCCAGTTATCGAAAAATTTAACCACTTGCTTTCGTGCCTCTCTGGTGAAGCGTTGGGAACGGTAAGGGCGTTCCAAGTTACCGAGATGAATTATGAGAAAGCCATGGCCAGCTTAAAACGGATCTACGATAACGAATGTCTGATCTTTATGAATCATATTGCTGCCCTATTTAGTCTTCCCAAAATGACCCAGCAATCTGCATCGTCCTTAAGGAACCTAATTGATACAACCTCATCGATTTATGGTTCATTGTTGTCGATAGGCGATGACAAAAAGATCTCAAATGCAATGCTCATTTATCTCGTCTTGAACAGAGTCGATTCTGTGACCAAAAAAAAAAATGGGAAGAACAGCTCGATTATGAGAACCTGCCGCTTTGGGCTGACTGCGAAAAAATGCTTAATCGCAGGTATCAGCATATTTCGGCCGAAGAATCGGCAAAAGCAAAGCAGGAGCAGAAGACTGTGCCAAGCAAGCCTCACAATCGGAGCTCATTCGCGTGTTGTACCGCGAATTCTAAAAACCAACAGTGTAGTTACTGCAATGCGAAAGACCACACCTTGACAACTTGCAGTCCATTTTCTCGGCTTGCAGTAATGCAAAGGTTCGAATTTGTCAAATCGGCTTCGCTCTGCATCAACTGTCTGCAGCAAGGACACACTGTGGTACGATGCAAAACTAGCAAATTTCGAGTGTGTGGCCGCTCACATCATACCTTATTGCATAGGTACACAGTGGTGGATAAAAGTCTAGCGTTACCATCACCCCCAGATGGTTGTTGAATGGTGCTGGTTGCGTAGAGGAGCTAAAGACAATTAAGTCTGACGTGACTCAGGTTCTTCAAACCGCAGGGTTTCAACTAGCTAAGTGGTTCTCGAACTCACCTGAGGTCACCGCATCCGAGAGCACAGTTAAACCGATAACGATCTCGGACACAGAGTTAACCAAGGCGTTAGGAATATAGTGGCTACCGCACGAAGACGTCTTTCGCTTCCAACTTGACAGTTCAGTCATGGGTCTCCGAGCGATAAAACGGAACATATTATCGGTGACATCAAAGCTGTTTGACCCCCTTGGTTTGTTAAGCCCCTTGGTAATCAAGGGAAAGATCCTACTGCAGGAGCTGTGGCTTAACAAGCTAGATTGGGATGAGTCAATTCCAAGGAAACAGCATGGAACTTATTAAAAGTATCCTTGGGTCAGCTGGAGAAGATTGCCATACCTCGATTTGTGCATACTGATCCCATGTCACCGATTCAAGTGCATGCCTTTGCCGGTGCCTCCATGAGAGCATATGGAGCATGCGTCTATATCCGTAGTAAGACTGCAGAAGGTTTCAACGTCTCGTTGTTGACTGCAAAGTCGAAAGCAGCGCCGCTCAAGACGAAAACGCTTCCAAGGCTTGAGCTATGTGCCGCTCACCTTCTCGCAGATCTCTGCCACCGGATCAAATCGCTACTCAAGGTGCCGATGGAACGAATGGTGTATTGGTCGGATTCTGAAGTGACCCTTCATTGAATCGGATCCCACCCCTCGTCGTTATCAACATTCGTTGCGAACCGAGTAGCTGAGATTCAGGAGTGGTCAGGTGACGCTACGTGGTGGCATGTGCCAACTTAATAGAACCCAGCAGACATAGTTTCGAGAGGTTGTGACGTTCAGGAAATATTGCAGTCAATCTGGTTTAGTGGACCAGCGTTTTTGAAGGAAGAAGAAGAGAGCTGTCCCAGAAACCCCCACTTCAAGCTCTCCGAGGAAGAGCTGAAGCTGGAAACCAGAAAGACAGCGGTCGGACTGACCGTGGCCGCTAAGTCAAATGATTTAGTGGAGATAATCGAGGGATACTCGTCACACCTCAAGCTGCTAAGAGTGTTCGTTTACGTGTTCCGCTTCATCCGAAAGTGCAAAGACAAAAATCTGAAATTTGAAGTCACTCCGTCACCAGTAGAGTACGATGAGGCTTTTCACAAAATTTTCGAGTTGATCCAGAAAAACGAGTATCAGGAAGATATCGAAAGGGTTCGTAAAGGCAGCAGGTTGGGCCCCAGTCTTCAGCGGTTAAATCCATTTATCAATGAGGAAATGGGGACTTGGTGCTCTTTCTCGTTGTTGCGAGTTGGGGGGCGACCAGTTAACGCTCCTATGTCATACAATGCCAAGTTTCCGTTGTTGTTGACAAAACGCTCGCAGTTTGTGCAGACCTATAGTCGCTATCTGCATCAAACGAATTTTCATGCCGGCCCACGAGCACTGGTGAGCATCCTTAGGCAGCGTCTTTGGATAGTAAATGCTCAGGAAGTCTGCCGGGCGACAGTCAGGTCGTGCATCCGCTGCTTTAAATGCAAGCCTCGACTGCAGACCGAACTGATCTACCCGCAGACCAGCTCCGTGCTCTCCGCCCATTCGCAGTATGTGGCGTTGATTTTTGTGGTCCAGTCTATACGACGCTGAAAATTCGTGGATGGCCCCCTTATAACTCCTACATAGCGTTGTTTGTCTGTTTTGCGTCCAAGGCGGTTCATTTAGAAATTGTCTCCGATCTAACGACAAACTCCTTCTTATTGACTTTTCAGAGGTTCGTTGGTCGTCGAGGATGTCCGCTCCGAGTGAATTGCGACAACGCGACAAATTTCGTAGGAGCAAGCCGCCACTGCCGAGGAGCTCAAGAACATGATCGAGGCAGAGGTGGCCGCGATAAGCGAGTTCGCAGCGAGGAGCGGCTGCGAGTTCGCCTTCCTGCCACCTCGAGCTCCGCACATGGGCGGACTGTGGGAGGCAGGAGTGAAGTCGGCCAAAAACCTCCTGCTGAGGTCGGCCGGAAGCGCGCTCTTCACCGCCGAGGAGCTAGAGAGCGTGAAGGTGGGCATCGAGGCGGTGCTCAACTCGCGCCCTCTGGGACCCCTAAGCCCAGACCCAAGCGACGAAGACGCTCTCACTCCCGGTCACCTGCTGACAGGCGGGCCGCTGATTGCACCTCCAGCACCACGGACCCCAGACCAGGAGGGCCTCAGTTGCTTAAGGCGATGGCGGCTTGTCTCGTCAGCCAGGCAAATGTTCTGGCAGCGATGGTCCCGGGAGTATGTGCTGGGCTTGCAAATTAAATATGTTAATTTGCAGCCACCAAACTCGGTATTGTTTAATTTGAATTTGGAAAAACTCTTTTAAAATTTCAAATATACTTACACAAATTGATATTTTTTCAGAAAAAAATGGTACAGAATGACACAAAATTAAATGAAATAGTCGTTCAAACACACATTTTTAGACCAATTTTTAGAATTTTGGTTTGATTAATCTTTAATTTTTGAGGAACCTATTTATAGAAAAGTAAAATTTGTTTGTGCAAACCAGGCCACATAGATATTGCTTAAAACATAATAAGAAAATTTTAAAAAATCAAAAATATATATATGTATCTATACCTACTAGGAACGTAAAACCACTAACCATATAGTAGCCAGTTAATACAACGAAAGTAGTGCAGCTGAGTTTTCAGCTATTTAAGTTTTTGGCCTAACTATGAAAAACACAACATAGGCGTCTGAATTATTTTATTATATTTTGATCAACATTCTGTATGAATATTTAAATTTTTTTGAAACATTTTGACCTAATTTCACCACACCGTTGGCACTCAGAAAAAGTATCTCTAAAACAGGCCTTAATTCCGGTTTTTTTGCTTTAAAATATCCATACCGTCGATTATTAATTTTGTTTCGATTTTGTATTTTTACATCTATGATTCGCCACCTGTATAGATGTTAAAACCAGTCCCTGAAACACCACGATTGTATTTTGAAAATTTTTTTCGATTTTTAGATTTTGTGGGTTCACACGCCATCACACCTTTTTTACCATGAGGTGATCATCTTATTGATGAAAATGGTGAAATCTTATTAATGGTCATCATACTAATGCCCAAGGATACCTCAATCTCACAGTATGTGACATGATGATCTTACTCAATCATTTCGATCACAGCATCGATATTTTGTGGCACAAAAATTAATTTTAGACTACCCTCACGTAATTCGTCCTGCAACGAAGGACATTGGCAATCCATGGAGCTTCCTCAATAAAAGTTTAACTAAGCTGATCTAAGCATTCTTGGCTTAAAAATCCACCTCGAATATGGTAGAAAATTATTACAGACATTTTCAGTGGAAATTTAAATTTTGCCGAGCTGAATTTTGGATTTATAATTAATCGATATAAAACGTGGTCGTACACGACAAAATTGTAGGTATGTTAATTAATAAAACTCAATTTTTTTTGCAAATGACCGTTTGTTACTTATATGACTAGAAGTGACCTAGGCCAGAAACAAATAGCACCCCTCGTATATAGATATTGGCGCCTATGGAAGTGAGGAAGACATTTAATGTCTTCCTCAAAATTCAAAATTAAAAGTGCAGGTGCTTATCAATTCAAAAAACAAAAACAACCACCACATTGGATTTTTTTGGCAAAAAGTCTAAAAATGTAGATACAGACTTGAAACTTTGCACATTTGGTAATATTAGGATTAATATTATATACACATTTTCGGACGAATCGGACCACGCCTACCCCCTCCGCCCATATTCGACCCAGTATAGTATAGTTTTCACGACCTTGCCTGATATTCGGCTGCCTGGAGACTGAACTTTTTATCCGAAAATAAAGGAAATTGTTTTTTTTTTAAAGATAATTGAATAATCAACTATACGAAAGAGATTTTTTGGGAGTAAACAATTATTTACGCACAAGGCAGAGTTTCAAACAAAGGTTTTCATTATTTAAAACTCATAATAACTTTTCAGATCGACCAATCAACCATCACTCTATGTGGAGAGTATATATTCAATTAATTTTTCAGTTTTAGAGCAATCAATTTTAATTTTATTGAGTTAAGGTTATACATATTCAGGTAAAAAAAAATTTTTATGTTAATAATATTATTATTTTTACGAGTATTGTACATTATTATTAGTATCTACATCGTTTTCATCTTCATCGTCAGAATCATTATTTACATTTTCATTATTAAATATAGACTCCGGCTCCGCCAGTAGATCAATGACATCTTTGGGAAGGTCCATCACCTTGTTGGAACGTTTTCTTTCAGAAACGCATAGACTAGACATAAACGGATCTGAAGAATCCATAGCTCTAAAAAAAGTGTCGGTTATATTTTTTAGGCGACTATTTTGCCTTGAATGAGATCGACGGTCTTTTTTATAAAATTTGTTACGAAGTACTTTCACCCAAAGCTTCGACCGGAACTACAGAAGCTGATATTATTTGCGATCCATGAGCGAGTATTTTATGAAGCGTGGCTGACAAAGGATACCATGGATATTTATCTGTATATAGTGCAGCAGTCTTATCACAAAAACGTTGAAATTTTTCTGGTGAAACCTTGTACTTGCATGACAAAGCTATTAATATGATGCGAAAACTTTAAAGAATTTCAAGATCGAAATCTAAAATTGACGCGAAAGTTGCAGCATTTGAAAAGACTCTTCGGGCTGTGTTTCCTTCGATTGTACTACCGCTTCCGTTTTTTTTTGGCATGGAAACCACAATTCCTATTTCATCCATTAATTTTTTTTGAATATTGAGCTTACGAGCTGCGATTAATTCCTTGTCTTTTATATGCCATTTAGTCCAATTCTGTATTAAATATTCAATACCAATTCAAAAAGTCGTATCCACGCGTGCAATGGACTTACACTATATTGAAGAAATCCAGGTTTAAGTTTAAAAACATTTGATTGCATTTGCTTTTCTTTTAAAAACTGTGTTGGCTTTGCAGCACATAAAGGGCAGCATTGACTAGACTTTGTTTCCGTTAGGACATTAAGAACTTTTCCAT